>VMDR010001732.1:0-113434 GCA_007922815.1 Macrotus californicus
TTTGTGATAAAGTAATTCTTGGTCCAGAGCCAGATTGAGAAGGGATACCAATTTCTCCAGGCAATTGACTCTTTAGTAATTTTATTCCTTTGCTGTTCACAAGTTGATTTCTGAGAGCACCTTTTTGTTTTGCAGGTCTGGGACCTGCGCCAAAACAAGCTGACCTACACCATGAGAGGCCATGCAGATTCGGTGACTGGCCTGAGTTTAAGTTCTGAAGGCTCTTATCTCCTGTCCAATGCAATGGACAATACAGGTAACTTTGGAAAGGAAAGCGCTTCAAATACCCAGTCACTGTGGACCCTAAAGAGAAGCGGTCATTGGGTGCTAGAAATGTGTGCTGGCGTACATGAGGGTCCAAGGAAAGGGTCAGGACAGCTCACAGATTTTCACCAGGGCACTTAGGAGGACATGTAATAGAAAACATTTGGAAGAGGTGCTCAAGAAGCCAGGATTCCAGTCCCAGATCTGCCACCTAATCCCTGAGCAACTTTGCTCATAACATTTCTCCTCTCTGGGAATTGGTTTCTACATTGATTTTTTTTAAAAAAGAGGCCTGGTCTTTTGTTTTTAAGGTCTATTTTAGCTCTGGTGTGCTGTGGATTCAAGCAGGACACAAGAAATTCTTGATGATTTCTTTATGGAGAAAGATGAGAGTCTAGAGATCCATCCAAGGCAGTTCTCAGGCATTTTCAAAGAGCACCAAACTCGGATGATCGATAGACCTATTGAATCTCAGCTGTGCTCTTTTTGCCACTGCATCTTCCTTTCCCCTCCAAAATGTTGGTGTGACAAGGGGGCTTCATTAAAACATCTCAGCGTTCTGAGTTTACACAAACACACACTCTTTTCTCTGCCTGTTTTTAAATTGTTGGGTGGCAGGATGGGTGTAGCAGAACAGGATGACTTGTTGGATTATATACTCGATATTTTTGGAAACATCCCGCTGGTGTACAAGTTCGTAGGCATGTCAGGAGCTGACGTGTTTTCACTGACATTCTGTGTCTGAGCACTCGGTGGGTGCTCAGTAAATACTCCTGAATGGGTGAACATTCTTTACCTTCTGGCTGTATTGTCAGCTCTACAGCAAACTTTCATGCACTGTTCTGCCCTTTTGCACCCCTCTGACTTCCAGGACTGTGTTGTGTGGTGTTTGGTTCGGTTTTGGTTTCTCATTTAAAATGACAGCTACAGCCACTGCTCACTGTGGGTATTCACACGTATGTTCTGGTTTCGGTGGGTTTACCATTGACTGACTCTAGCGTTGTTCACAGTAAGGGAAGATGAGCTTCCCAAAATGGTTATTAAAATAAGGAGAAAAAGAACTTCTTGTTACGGCTATAGACAAATAAAATGACAAATTCTTTATTTCTGTTCATTGCCTCCAATCTTTTAGAGCCCTTTCACAGATGTGTGTTATTTGATTTTTAAATACTCTTGCTAAAAAAAAGAAAAAGGAACAAGTGGTATTATTCTCTTTTTACAGAAGAGACCAAAACACAAAGGACCTCACTGTTTATCTGATACCACTATATATATATATATAAGCTAAAATTAGAATCAAAGTTCACTTTTTTATTCTTGGTACAGTGCTCTTTATATATATATATATGTATTTGAACTTGTTGAAGTTTAGACTGTCAGGTGCCCCTCTGAGCAGAATTAGAAGAGGTTAGTCCTGAGTTTGATTTTTATAGATTGAATGTCTCAGCAGTCAGTGATGGTTAGATTGCCGTATCAAAGCTTTGCTGGATGTGACTCTGGGTTGGCAGAGGAATCATATGCCAAATGTTTTGTTGAAATTAATGTTAAACCCAACTACTCTTTGTTGCGAGTCCCCAGCATTGTGTTTGACATTTCTCCTTCCGGTCCCCTCGGGTTTCCTGTGCCCTTACACCCAGTTAGTGGGGCTTGAATGCGTTTTTTATTCCTCTTAGAAAAAGAAAGAGCCTTAACAGGTTACAGCGTACCATGTTGACCTTTTCCCCGCTCTCCCCCAGGAAATAGCGTCTGTTGTTGTCAGGATACTGATTTCAGCTGGGGTCTCGGGAGGCCTCTGGCCGATAACTGTTGTGCCTTGCTTATTTGAATTTGCAGTGCGGGTCTGGGATGTCCGACCTTTTGCTCCCAAAGAGAGATGTGTAAAGATATTTCAAGGAAACGTGCACAACTTTGAAAAGGTGAGTTCTACACAGCAGAGGGGTTCTGCTGTCCCATTTGATTCCAGGAATTATTGGAAAGAGTGCTAAAGTGCAGTGTCCACATATATCAAGTCATCATGCTGTACACCTAAAACCAATACAGTGTTATATCAGCTTTATCTCAGTTTAAATTAAGAGCCAGGGATGGTGCTGAGGATAGAGATCAGTAGCTGCACTAAGAAGGAGAACTGCATTCCAGTAACACTGTTCTCCACCAGAACTGCTCTTGCTAGAAACTCAACTAATAGAAGGAGAGGGTAGAAGACAGTCACACAGATAAGTAGTGATGGGGCCACCTCGCCAATTTAGGACTCCCAACTTCAACAGGACACTCGCTCCTGTCCTTTTAATTCTTCGGTAACTTTGACCCTCTTATGTTAGTGTTCTAAATGGGACCCAGGCTTCCATGGCTATTACCCAGACAACCTCTCTACCTTCTCCCGGTGACTTGCTTTTAGAGCCCTGAGAACACTATATTTCACTGTGTATAATGTGCACTTTTTTGCCCAAATTTTTTAGGAAAAAATAAGGATGCACATTATACATGGGTAGTACCTGAAATACCTTGTATCTGTTCTTGTGTTTTGTAGTTGTTTGTTACATAAAATTTCTTATAATATGTTCAAAAATAAATGCTAAAATTGCTTTATAATACAAAAAACAAGTATGTAAATATAGATGAATAAAAAAAATTGAATTAAAAAATTAAAACAAAAGATTTTTTCCTGAAAGTTTGGGCCAAAAACATGGATGTACATTATACACGGGAGCACATTATACACAGCAAAATATGGTACATCTCTCTCCTCAGCAAGCACCATGGCTCAAATTCTGAGAGAGAGAAATTTTTTCTAAATTCTCAAATCCTGGGTAAGCTCTTTTTTTTTTTAAGTAGATTTTTTAAAAAGATTTTATTTATTTTTAGAGAGAGGGGAAGGGAAGGAGAAAGAGAGGGAGAGAAACATCAGTATGGTTGCCTACCCCTACTGAGGACCTCGCCCTCAACCCAGGCATGTGCCCTGACTGGGAATTGAACTGGCATCCCTTTGGTTCGAAGGCCCACACTCAATCTACTGAGCCACACCAGCCAGGGCATCCCAGGTCAGCTCCTGAAAGCAGCTTTTCCCCAGGCAGTTTGATAACAGAGACTAATGGTTTTCTTTTGAGATCCCATTGAGATTGTTTGATTTTATAAATCAAGTCTTTTGTTGTTGTTGTATTTGGTTTTATTTTTCTTTTCCTTCAAGATAATCAGAATTTTTAATGAGGATCAGGGTAAATGGAGCAAAGGGAGCCTCCATTTGTAGGTAGAACAGAATTTTGTTGCCAGGTCCACTCTACCTTACTGTAAATTAAGCATTTTCTGCAGTTGGTTTTCATATTGTGAACTTGTAAAGTGTGCTGTATTGGGTCACAGAATGTAAAATAATTGCTGATCATCTTTCTGGGCGGGGTGGGGATTAAAACTCTGCTTAAGAAATTTAAAGTCGGTGATTCTGTAGTCTAATAAAGAGGGGTTTGGTACGTTAGTGTCTTCATTGAATTCCTGCTTATTCATCATTTTAGAATCTTCTGAGATGTTCTTGGTCACCTGATGGAAGCAAGATAGCCGCTGGCTCAGCCGACAGGTAGGGGTCACTGGGCGGGTGGTAGAGAGCGGTGGGGCTGTGCAGGGTCTTGTCATGTTTGACACATTAAGTGTGCGCTCTGAGCTAGAGGAGACAGAATTATAGCTCAGTCAGGACGGAGCCGCGTGCACTGTGTAGGGTTTAAAGATCACACCAGACAAACACACCAATTCTACCCTCTTTAGTTACATTTTACGCCTGGAGGGGAAACAATTTCTTTGATTCTGTGGCATTCCCTTTGCCATCATAATAAACTTCAGACTCATAATCCGACTCCGGTTTTTTTTTACCAGATTCTTCTGTCATGCTCCAGTTTTAATACATACTGTGTCCTCTCCGCACCCACCACCACCACAGTGCTTCACTCACGTGGAATGTTCACTGTCCCACGTCCTCTGTGCCGCCAAGCTTCTTTCTCCTCTCCTCTCCTCTCCCCCTAGTGATCACCTCTGTCTGTTCTGTCTGTAAACCTTTCCTGGCCTTCCCTCTCTCTAACCTCTCAGGCATAACTAATTTCTCTGTTTCGTGCTGTAGTCACACTTCGTACACCTAACCTCCATTAGCATTTATTCCATCTTATTGTCAGACAGTGGGGCACCCCCAGTACACTATTTGCTCATAGAGGTCAGAGAATGAGTCTTAGCCCTATTCTGAGCACTTAGTGAATATTATATGAATGAATTCCTGGTTCAAGGACGGCAGTCAAATTTTACCCTGCATATGGTGACCTATACTTGAGAGGGAGTCAGAGGTTGAATAGGGATGTCCCAAGTGCCCAGGCTGTTGGGCCATAGATGTGGAGTGGTCAAGAATGAGGAAGCCTTCTGGTGACAGACTTTGGGTTTGGCTCCCATCTTTCTTCCCCTGTAGAGATTTTTTTGCTGCCCTGCTGAAATAAGCACCATGCCACAGACATGAAGCCTTTCCTAGGCTCTCAGCATGTTCCAGGGTCTCCTCCTGTTTGGGACCCTAGCACAGCCACAGAGAAGCCTCCTGTGGTCTGTCCCACGCCTTTCTATTTGTGAACATACCTGAAATTCCAGAGTGAGCTTTTGTTTCCTGGCAGGGTTAATGCAGGAAAAATGAACAAGCGTTCGGCTATGTTCTGGGGGGAAAGGAGGTCCAGGTGTAAGTGTCGCATTGGTGGTGTGAGGCCTGGTGGTTGAGAGAGCTTCCTTAAAGCAGAACCTAGGAGATTTTCTGTTGTCAGGTTGTGAAAGAAGATCTTCAGTAGGTCCACAGCAGAAGGTGTCTTCCATTCTGACAGGATAAGAACCGTTCTAAAGTATTTTTATGTTATTTTCAGTAGAGATCTTGTATCTTTCCTATGTGATCAAGTTTTTAAGTGGTGTTTGCCTAAGCTCTTCTCTTGAGCAGTCTGTTTCTGACGTTGGCGCAGGCATCAGCATCCTCTCTTCCCTCTCCTCCCTCTTTTTCTTCAAACGGTACATGTAGAAGCACGGCTCTGGCCTGCGGAAAGTCTTCCTGTCTACCTGCTGGGGGTTGGCCAGGTATCACAGGCCTCCTCTCCAATTAGCCCAAAGTCAGCTAGCAGCTCTGTTACATAAAGAGCGGGTTCCTGCCGAATGTTGCCATGCCAGAGTAACGATAGGACATGGGACCTCTCTAAATTTAGTATCTAATTGGCAGCCATGGAGAGTGAGGCCTTGAAGTAAACCTTTGGAGATCTGGGGTTCTGTTGGCCTTTATGTGCCTGGGAAATGTAATCTTCTCAGAAAACTGCCTTTCAGCCTGGCCTGGATTTGGCCAGTTTTTTCTCTCTACTTGCAAATCACCTACCTCTTCATGTTCAGACTTGAAACCTTTCAAAAGTGCTGTCATAGTGCGGGAGGTGGAAGAGGGTATTAAGGGTGATAAAAGGTAACTGAAAAAAAATACAGTAAAAAAAAAAAAACTATTTTTTAAGTCCTATCATATTTTTTTAAATCAATATCATAGACTACAGGAAAACTGGCCAGTAGTCTTCTACTTTGAGTGATGTATTCAACCTCTTGATTTTATGTGATTCCATTTCAATAACGAATGTATTTGTCATAGCAATAGCTATCGTTAATTGTGTGTGCCAGGCACTTAGCATACGTTATCTTATTTTTATTTTTATTTTTTTAAGACGGGGAAGGGAGGGAGAGAAACATCAATGTGTGGTTGCCTCTCACACGACCCCCACTGGGGACCTGGCTCGCAACCCAGGCATGTGCCCTGACTGGGAATCGAACCAGTGACCTTTTGCTTCACAGGCTGGGCTCAATCCACTGAGCCACACCAACCAGGCTATCTTATTATTTCCTTCAGTCAAACTGTGAGATCAGTATTGTTTCCATCCTTACAACTGAGGAAAGAGCAGCTCAGAGAAGTTATATAAATGATTGTCTAAGATTACTTAGGTATTAAATTGTAGCATTGAGACTTGAACACAGATTTTTCTGACTCCAGAATTCATACACTTTTTCACCATTTTAGACCAAAAGTGTTTATTGGATTGGCCAAAAAGTTTGTTCAGTTTTTTCCGTACGATGGTTCTAGTAGCACTTAATTGTCTTTTAACTTCATTTGAAACAGTTTGTTACATTGTATTGTGACAGCTGCCATATCAGTGTGCACTAAAAAAGAAAAAAACTTATCAAAATTGGTGAATTTTATTTCATGAAAGGTAAAAATACAACTGAAATGCAAAAAATGATTTGTGCTGTGTGAGAAGGTGCTGTGCCTGATCGAATGGGTCAGAAGTGGTTTGCGAAGTTTCTTGGTACTATTGACATGCTGGCCAAGTAATTCTTTGCTGTGAGGCTGCCTTACGCCCTGGGAGATGTTGAGCAGCACCCCTGGCCTCTACCCACTAGAAGCCAATAGTGGGAGATATCCGACATACTCAGAATATCCAAATCAATAAAGTTACTGGTGAAAATGAAAACTGTGTCTTTTATTTTATGGAAAAAGCTAAATGGATTTTTTGGCCAACTCAATACTACCACATCAGAACGAGGCATTTTATAATCAAGTACTGGCAAGTGTACCCTTCTAGGTGCCGCCCAAACAAAACTAGTGTGTAAAGAAGTAATTTATGCAACCTGCTTGAAAACCATGAGCCCTTTAAATTTACCAACAGATTATTTTTGTGTGGTCCTATGAAGATAATATCTCTTTTTTACCTTCAGCTTAAAGTGGTCCAAGCAAGATTGAGGGTCAGAGGTACTTCTTTTCGGGGAGGTGGGAGGTCAAGGTGTTTGAGGGTGATAAGACAAAGGAGAATACTGGGATATATTAAGAGTTGTGATTTTAGTTCTGCCACTGACGAATTGTGTCACCTTGGAAAAGTCACTGTCCCATAGTTTTCTTACTGTAAAATGAGTTTAGACTACCTGATTTCTCTTGGCTCCTTCCCATGCTAGAATTCAGTATTCTTTCACTGCAAGATTTGGGTCAAGTATATACTTGGGTTATGTTTATATAGCACAGATTTCCTGTTTCCTTCTCTGGCTGTGTGATTTGAATACTATATTAGAAGTTTACGTGCCTCTACAACCTAGGTTCCCAAACTACCATGAATCGGGTTACCTTTAAGACATTCCTGGATCCCTGTGATGTTAACTACAGCCTAATTATATGGGGTGCTCTCTCAGGAAGATTTCTGCATGGGGTCTGTAGGGAAAATTAACTTTCTCCTCCATGTTCATTCCTATTTCATAAGCTTGTGTTTGAAAATACCAGTCATCCTTATATTTTGGCTCTTTCTATTTCTCCATTCAGTTGCTCAAGGGCAGGTCCATGCCTTATTCAAAATCTTTATTCCTAATTTCTAAAAGTCAGAATACAGTTCAATAAATATGGGTAAGTAAATAATTGTTACATCCATTTCCCTTAATACGCCATACTTCTACCCTATCCTCAGCTCTGAAAGGCCTTAACTTTTTTCTTTGTGATACCTTGCAGGTTTGTGTACGTGTGGGACACCACAAGCAGGCGGATTTTGTATAAGTTGCCCGGCCACGCTGGCTCCATCAATGAAGTAGCTTTTCACCCCGACGAGCCCATCAGTAAGTCTGTCCTGGCTATGGAAAGGGAAACTGTGAGAATCTCCCAAAGGGAGCCCTGAGAATACAGAGGCAGAGTTGGCTGTCTGTTTTCTGTTGTCCATGCACACTTTCTTTATGGCTGTCATTACAGTCTCACCGTTGTTCTAAGTGGTGGGTGGGGTAAGAGCAGCGTTCCATTTTCTTGTCAATCTCAGAGCCATCTTGGTTAGTCTAGTTCTTTTGAGTTGATTTGCTTCAAGTCTGTTTCAATGAAGTATTTGGGTGAAGGAATGATATTTCTTAATATTCAGATTTAAGTTGTAACAACTCACATTTTATTGGCTAGCCAGTCGTTTTGTAAACTAAATAATGGGCCTTGAAATTAAGGAGAGAAAATGCAGACAACTGTAAATGAATAACAATAAAGTAATTTAAAAAAAAGAAAGAAAGAAATTAAGGAGAAAATGTAACTTTCTCTAGGGCTAAGCACACTTAGAAAATCACTAGCATCGACACTGATCCTTCTTTTCTGGAGTGACCAAGATGATCGTTTTCCCAGGGTGTGACTGACAGGACACATCAGGATTTGGAACCTGATAACGTTATTTCCCAAGGCACAGTCCGCCCTCGTGGTCCTTCAAGGACGTGGATTGAAAAGCCAGGGTACAATTACCCGTGAAGGGTGTTCTGGAGGAGGGGGATTTAAGCTAAATCCAATCACTCTTTTATACCAAAATTGGCTCTTGAAATAAGAGCCCTTGAACACCAAGTCTCCTTGAACCTTCATTGTGACCGGTTACTGTTCTCTGTTCTTCCACCTCAGTTCTTTCCGCGTCCAGTGACAAGAGACTGTATATGGGGGAGATTCAGTGAGGATGAGGAGTGGACCACTCCGGGGCTGCTTGACCCCAGGCTGCACCAGCGGCATCCAGTGGTGCCCAGGCCAGCGCCTCCCTTCAGACGGAGATCAGGAAACTAGAAGGAGGTGGCCAGAGTCCAACAACCACATGTATCTCATTTCACTGGGATGAATCAGGCAAGCGTGCAGTGGCCTCTTAAAAAAACACCTGCCAGATTTCAGGGACTGTTTGTTGTTTTTTTTCTTTACTTTTTTTTCTTTCTTTTTAATATTCCTTCAAAGGGACAGACATTGGTTGGTGTGCAGCTTCCTGTTTTCTAATCCAGACCGAAGACAGAGAATGTGACTGAAATTTGGGGATTCTTTTTTTTTTAATTCAATAACTGGCTTGTATATTTTTTTTTCTGTATTTCTCTGAGTCATTTTGTATTAAAAGCCAAATAGATGCCTTTTTACAAGAGCCATGTAGAGTGTATTCATTGCTGTCCTTTCTTTGCTTGATCACTGTAAGTCTGAGTGGGGCATGATGTAGATAGGTAAAATAATTCAGTTAAACTTCCAAGAAGCTGTTTGTTGGGATGTTTTGGGCTTTTTTCCCCCTTTATGTGTTTGTAGGTTTACTCTTGTGAAAATGACAGAATAGTTATCAGTAACAAACACTGCTGCCCTATGAGAACCATAACAGTAAAGAGGTGATAAATAAGGCCTGAAAGAACCTTGTTTACTTTTACATGATCTTTAATGGACAGGATCTGTCCCCTCCCCCTCCCTCCTGCCAAAAAAAATCCAACGCTTTTCTGAGCAGCGTTTTCTAGAATCAGGGTTCCTGCAGTGGGCGGCCTGGGGGCAGTCTCACCTGGCAGAAACGACATTGGCTGAGAATCTATCAGATCAGCTCCAAAGGAATATGAGAGTTTGGGCGTAACTGGGCCATGACATTGAGACTTATTTATGATTCTGCTTATTTGTCTCTCTTTCCTAAATTGACAGTGGTACTAAGAAATGCTATTAATTGTCTTCTACCCCCAAGACAGGTTACTGTCTCCCTGGATCTCTGGGTAACCGTGCCGAGCACACAAACCAGCACTAATGGATTCCATGTGACACTGGGGAGTGGAGTGTGTCTTTTCTGAAATCTCGTATCTCAACACAGAGGTCTTCACGCCTCCAGCCTGTTCTAAATACATTTGGTTTTATACTTTTAGTTCACAAACCTGAATCGTCTGTGTATCTTAAGTTATACCAGAGAGAAGATGGTTTTAAGTGAGCACGCGTCCAATATTTAACTCACTGATGAAGGAACTAACGGGATGATAAAGCGTCAAATCAGTTACTTTTAATACAGTGAATATAATTTTAATAAAACCACTGGAAACAGCAATTTACTGTGCCTGGCAGAGTTGAGGAAGTTTCACAGATTATGTGATTGTGCTCCGATTGAGACTTAAAAAGTGAGGGGGCTTTGCCAGGCAGACAATGAACATGTGAGTTGAACTTGAGCATTGTTACAGGTGGGGAGCAGCAGGTAGTAAAGTTGCAGCCTTAAGTAGGAGCCAAATCCTGGGTTTCCTAAAGTGTATTCCACAGAACGCTTTCCCAGGTATGTTAGCAACATTAGGGCATAAAGATTTCATGCTCAAGTAAATCTGAAAAAGCCTGGGTTAAGCACAGTGAAACAGGTTTCTTTACTACAGAACTGCTTAGAGCCTCTAATATACAAAGTATAGTGGAATCTTCTAAGAGAATGGCGACTCAGATTTCAGGCCTGGGCAGTAATTATAAATATATGATTATGCCTTTAACGAGAGGTTTGGCCAAAGATATTTTTTGCAAGCTGCTGTTCACACCTCTTGCACTATCACAGGTTACTCCCTAATCCCTGTTAAGGTCCACATACCTCCCGGTTAGTCCAGTACCCCCCGCTTACCCATCTTTCTTGGCATGGGATAAAATAAGGCTTGAACCTTGACATTGCACTTTTAAAAGCCTAATTAATAATACCTTGAGAAGTTGGCAGTGATTGGGTAGAACAAAGGCCCTGGAGACGGCAAGGGCTTTCCTCCAACCTTAGCCTCTTCACTCCTGCCGAGTGCCTACAGAGGCTGGGTAGAGGCCATTAGCAGGAAAAAGCACCACTTAGAATGTGAGGAAAATAAAGGCCCTAGCCTGGGGAATAAAGATTTGAGTATAAAATATCCCCAGAGGGTGCAAATTGTATTCTCACTTTGGGAGAGAGAGATTGCTCCCAAATGAGTAATGGCATCTCTGGTTTTCAGTTAATTTCCCTTTATGACTTCTACCCGTCTCTAGCACTTAATACTGTTGGCACTTAAAAGAGCCAAGTCTTTTTTTTCCCCACTGGTTGGTTGGGTTTTGTGGACTCAATTGTCAGGCGGGTTTGGACAGGTCAGGGCATTTGTCAGAGCTGCTGCTTCTCAGTGCAGCTAGCTACAGGTTGTTTCTCACAGGTGGACCTAGAGTCTGCTGCCTGTTGATACCTTAAGGTGTGTGCTGGGTAACGGGTGAGAGAGCGCTGGGCAACTTGGGGCTGCAGGCGGCGGAGCCTGAGGGAGAAGCTGCCAGGCCATTTGAGTTAGGACAAGATTGCTCCTTCCAAGAGACTTCAGGGCTTGACAGCTATGTCCCAGGACAGGGAGGAGCCAGACTTAAAAGACAGCCCCCATTCCTGTGGGAGCAACTGAAGCCAAGTCTGAGTTCTGAGCCTGCCCTCTGCTCAGTTGTCTCTCCCCCAAACCCCACTGATCTTTCTACAGAAACACTGGTGGGCGCCCACCCGCTGCAGCAAGCCCCGAGCTGTCCCAAACTCACTTCCTGTCAGGCTTCAGCTTCTTTTTCTCACGTGCCTCTGAAACCCCTTGGACCCTTAGAGTCTTTAACTTTTGTCCTCTAGACCAGAAGTTCTTAAAACTGGGCAGTTTTGCTACCCAAGGGACATTTGGCAATGTCTGGAGACACACTTGCTCATCACAACTGGAGAGATGCCATGCACATCTAGTGGGTCGAAGCCAAGGGCCCTCGAAGAACTAAGTGCTCCGAAGTGTCGTTAGTGGCGCTGTTGAGAAACCCTGCTCTAGAACAATGGTTCTCTTTAGTGTGGTCTCTGAACTGGAGCAGAGGCATCACCTGAGAACCTGATAGAAATGCAAATTTTAGACCCCCACCTGAGGCCTCCTGAATCAAACTTTGGGGAAAGGAGATATTCCGCCATCTGGTTTACCAAGTCCTCCAGGTGATTTTGACACAGGTTTGAGAACCACTGCTCTTCAGGCTCAGAAAGTTTTCCTCTTTCCTGGAAGAGCCTCAGAGGTGCCTCCTGTTTGCTCATGAATAGCCGTCCTTACTTATTTCACTGGTTTTTGGGGGTCAGTACTGTGGGCATGATCTCACTGGATTGTCACATATGGGTCAACAGCTTCAAAGAGAAGTAACACTCGAGATCCAGCAACTGGGAAATGGCAACGCTGGGATGCAAACCCAGCTGAGCTCTTACCCCATCACCAGGATGTAGACCTTCTCGGCTATTAGCCCTGGAATGCACATAGAATCACCTTGCGAGCCTTTAAAAATCCAGATGCTTGGCTCATCCCCCAGACCAATTAAATCAGAGTCCCTAGGGTGAAAATCAGTATTTTTTAAAACTTCCTTAAGTAATTGCAATGTGCAATCAAGGGGGAGGACACTGGCCTTAGCCATGGCTACAACTAGAGCCAAGAGGGCAGTAGAAAGCGAAGTTGACTTCCCCTCTCACCGCTTGCCCAATCACATGTTCTGTATGAGCCAACAACACTTTTCCCAAAGCCCATGGCCAAGCTAGAACTTCGGGGCTTGACCAGAGAGCAAAGGCTGATTCACTGATCATCCCTGCCTGGTGGGACTCGGAGGTTTTGTATGGAAAAAAGACCACTGACCTTCCTTGAAAGCCCCAACTATTGCACCCAAAGGTGCTAGGGTAGGGAAAGACCTCAGGTCATCTAGTCCGACCTCCTCCTACAGAAGGGGAGATGGCGTAGATACAGTTTTGCCAAGGTCACGTGCATGAAAGTTAGTGGTTTTGCTTATTCAGGGAGCATTTATTCAACATACCTCTAGGGCAGACGCTGTACTAGGCTCTGACATTACAGACAGTCCTAGCCTCTTCAGGAGCTCCCAGAGCAGAATGATGGGGAGAAGATCAAAACTGGAGGCTCCTCTAGCTTCTCTATCAAATGTCCTTAATTGGCAGAGGAGAACTGGAGCAGAAGAAGGGACTCCTGAAATTACTCACTTTGAAATTTTATCATGAATTTGTAAAATGTATGATTCTCCTGCCCTACAACTTTTGGGGGGGAATTTTTCAAACATAATTCTCTATATACATACAGCCGCTGACATACAATGGGTCGACATTACAATGGTCCAAAAGCAACACACATTCAGTAGAAAGTATACTTCAGATTTTGAATTTTGATCTCTTCCTGCTCTAGCAATATGTGGTGAGATATTCTCTCACAACCCTGGGAGCCACTGCTCCCAGACCAGCCACGCAGTCACAAGGGTAAACGACTGGTACCCCACAGGGCAGCATTAAATACACTGGACTCAACGATATTTTCAACTTGCGGTGGGTTAAAAGCCATCTGTCCGTGCCACCTGGATTCGGTAACCTCTCTCTGTCTCACACGCGCACGTACCAGTACATGTCATTTTCAGTGCCTGGTGAAAGTGAGGTGGTGACACAATTCTTTACTCCCAAATATTCCTAAGTACTCCAGCAGGTCTCTCCTCAGCACATTCTCTTTTATAACCACAAGAACCATCGCCACACCTAAGAAGATGAACGTCGATTCCGTAACACCACCTAATGATCATGTTAGAACTTCCTCAGTATCAAAATAGTCTTTACAGCATTTTTTTAGTCTGGAATCAAACCAGTGTCACGCATTTGGCGTTCTGTCTCTCTGGCGTCTCTTAATCTAAAATAGGCCCCCTGCCTCTTTTCCCAGTGAAATCAACTATTTAAATACGTGTTTTGTGTGCTGCTTCATAAAAGATAGTTGTGCTTGTTTTACAGTAATAAGCACTTTAAATCACTGAGCACCAAACAGAAGTGACACTCCAGAAGGAAGGATGTGCCACATCTATTTGTGCTCTGTGTCTTCTCCTGTACACATTTTAGTGACAGACGGATAAGCAATTCAAATACGATCCAACGCACACTGTCAACAAATGGGGAGGCAGTACCTGAGGAGCGATTACAGAAAACTTTACTACAGAAATGTCACTTCAAGCGAATCCTAGAGGAGGGTTGGAAGTTGGGAAGAAGGGAGGCAGATGGGAGGAGGGTGAATACAGTCTCGGAGTGGAAAAAACATGGATGAGAAATGAGGATGGGCACAGATCAAACTGGATGCATTCAAACATGACACAGCATGCAGTGGTGACAGCGTTCTGGGGCAATGACAGATGAGTGGGAGCCTGATTGCCAAGGGCCTTCACAGCCAGGTTGGCAGCTTTGCGTTTTGTCCCGACTGGCAGAGGTGTTTTGATAGTGGTCAGAGGCCCACACCTGAGGACATTTCGGCTCCGGGTACCCACTGAGAAGATCATTGTGGGGAACAGTTGCGGGAACTAGGGGAGTAGATGAGATCACTGTCTTTAAACATCGAAAGGTTATCCTGGAAAAGAGACAACGTTCGTTCTGGGAGGCCTCGAAGTGCAGAGCCAAGACGAAGTGTGTTAGAAGGCAGATTCACCCCACAGAGAGTGTGGCCGAATCAGAGGTGTCCGCAGAATGGCACGGCGTCCCTCTCTCCGGAGGCGTGCGAGCAGAGGCTGGGTGTCCACTGGACAGGAATGCCTGTGTTGTATTGATGTGGGGGGTTAGAGCTGCTCCTCGGAATCCCTGAGGAGCATGACTTTAAAATGCCCGTAATCAGGTTCCAACTCCAGAGATTTGCTCGAGTTGGGCTGGTGCGGGGCCCTGGTTCGGGTGCAGGTCTGCACACTGGCACTTGGGAGCCGCTCCGCTAGAGGACCTCTGTGGCCTTTCCCTTAGACCCTAAGATGGCGGTTTTAGCATTAGACCAACTGGTTGGCTGTGAGAGGACGCCTGGGTGAGGACTTGGGGGAAATAGAGAGTAGGGAGCCAGCAGGGGGTTGAGAATCCCATGAGGGCACTTGGGACCTGCTGGAGGGACCAGGCCTGAGCTGCCTTCCTATCCCTGTTGGCCCTTAGGCAAGCCCAGTGCAGCATAATAAAGGCCCAATGAGGTATGGGAGCAATTGGAGGAGACCACTTGCCATCTCTCAATGTCCCCAGCTGAGCTGGCCTGAGGGCAGAATTAACTGAAATCCCTGTGGTCTCCAAGAACTAGGGCAAAGGGAGATCGGCGCTGGCTGTCAGAAGATTCTGTGCTAGGGGATCCAGACCCCACAGGCCCAGAGGAGGAGAGGAAACTCCACAAGTGTTACTGCCATCCAAGATGTCTAGGCCCCGGCTGGTGTGTGGCTCAGTGGATTGAGTGCCAGCCTGCAAACCGAAAGGTTGCCGGTTCGACTCCCAGTCAGGGCACATGCCTGGGTTTCAGACCAGGTCCCCAGTTGGGGGTGTTTGAGAAGCAACAGATCAATATATCTCTGGAAAATCCATGTTTTTTCTTGCTCTCTTTCTCTCTCCCTTCCCCTTTCTCTAAAAATAAATAAAATCTGCCCTGGCTGGTGCAGCTCAGTGGATTGAGCGCAGGCTGTGAACCAAAGAGTTGTCAGTTCGATTCCCAGTCAGGGCACATGCCTGGGTTGCAGGCCAGGTTCCCAGTGGGGGCCCACGTGAGAAGCAACCACACACTGATGTTTCTCTCCCTCTTTCTCCCTCCCTTCTCCTCTCTCTAAAAATAAATAAATAAAACCTTTTAATAAATAAGTAAATAAATAAAATCTTTAAAAAGAAAAGAACAACACTCCAGAAACTATAATTAGTGAGCACATTCAATCCTCTAACTTGGAAGAAGGGAAAATAGGTTTAACATTTTGACCATCTTATGGGTGACCTTTCTCAGAAGCTCTCAGTGTTTTAACTCCCAGAGGGACAAATGTTCAAACACTGACCAGCCTTGGTTTAGGTCAAGGAAGGAACTTCTTCACAGCCCACGAATCTCATCACTTCAGCAGCTCCTACTGCGCCTCTCTAGGGCTGACCATGATTCTGCCTTCTCACTCAGGAGGCGTGGGTGTGTTCTGAATCATCTCTGTCCTGTGTTACTAAAACCTGCTTCGTTTTCCCCACAATCTTTCCCTAGTGGAGGGGTTAGTCATCCTTCACGGGGATTCACAAGCACCTGCCCCCCAACATCATCCCCGGCTCCCAACCCCTCCAATTTCTTTCCAAGACAATTCCATCCGTTCCTATAATTAGATCACCCTCCCACTTTGAACCCTGGACTTCTAGGGGTAAAGAGGACGCAAGGCACACTGGGGCCTGAGGCTGGGAAGCTCATTCATTCACCACGTGTCTGCTGACTGCTGACATGATCCCAGCCCTGTAGGATGCAGAGGTAATTTATAACACAGTCACTGTCCTCATAGAGCTCACAATCTATTGGGGGAGATAAACAAAATCAGACAAGTACAGTAAATCTCAGTAAAAGCTATAATAAAGGTATCACAAACCACATGTGAGCCTTCTCCCAGATCACAGTGATAAGGAAGGCCTCCGGGAGGAAGTGACAGTTGAGCTGAGATTTGGAATTTCAATAGGAATTCTTGTCTGAAGAATTTCTATTTCAGGAACGCTTTGTAATAGATGGGAATGACCCAGGACCAGAGGCTAGCTCTGCTGAGGTCAGACAGGCCACCCCTGGTCCCCCAGGACAGACTTAAGAGTGAGTCAGCCAGGCCTTGGAACAGGTGACACAGGCACAGGATACAGCCAAAAACCTGGCAAGAGCTAGTCAGCTTCAGTGGTATCTACTGCAATCATAAGGATTAAATGAGACAATGTAGGTGAAGCTCCTAGCTTAGAGAGAGCGCTCAATAAATGGCAGCTGTTATTATTATTATTATTATTGAAGTGCATTGATAGCGTCACAGAGGCAACTGGCGGAAACTCCTTCTGGGAGAGGCCCCATAGAGGGTCTGGTAGAGGACTGTTATGTCCCGGCTGATCCTTTGTGGGCTGGTGGTTATTCTTTTGTGGAAATGGACTCTTTGGAGAATCTGATGAAAGCTGTGAACCGTCTCCCCAGAAAAAGGCACATCTGCTCACAGGAAGCTTTGCATATTATTTTAGGGACTTCACAGACTCCTGGGAGCCTGCTAGTCATGCAACCTGGTTGGACACAGCTGTTTCTCGCCTGAGCGCGGCTGAGAAAAGTTCCCACTATTATCTCACCTTGTTATTCCAAGTGAAAGCCTCAGCACATGTTGTTTCAATTCTATGAGTATCCTGGATGCTTTAAAACACCAGGTGGCATGCAAAGGGATGGGTGGAGGAGGGGGACCAGTGAAGAGACCATCTTAATAGTCCGGGGAGAAGATGGGGCTGGCTTTAGTCATGCAAGGCCCTCCCTGTGCTCGGTGTAATGCTCTGCTCTATCATCATTCTGAATTTTGTAACAAGGAGCCTTGCATTTTTATTTTGCACTGGACCCCACAAATCATGTAGCCAGTCCTAGGAAGCAGATAATAATGCATTTGAATGCTTACTATGTAAGCAGCTTACAAAGCAGCAGTGCTGGATCTGGAACCCAGGCTGTTTGGGTCCAAACCGTGTTCTTAATGTTACACTGCCTTCTGAGACAAGAGGGCTAGTGAGGGTGGAGAGGAACAGCAAGGAGGAGAAATGCTCTGGTTCCGTTTCTTCTGCCAAAACACTACTCTCCACTCCTCTGCCTCTCCTTCCCTCCTCTTATCCTCTCAAGTATCAATGTCATTTCCTCAAGGAGATCTTTCCTGCTCTCCAAACCTGAATTATGCCCCTTTAGTCTCTTACTCCTTACTATCCTTTAAGGCGCACATCAGAATTCGTCATTATGTATTTATTTGTGAGTTTTCTTGTTTTAAGGACAATTCCTCACTAGACTGTTCTCTCAGTGAATGCAGAGACTGGCGTGTCCCCTTCTCCCCGGTGGAGAGCCTGGCACATAGTAGGTATTTCATAGATACTAGCTGGAAGGTACAGTTCACAGGTCAGATGGGAGAGAGGAGCCTGGAGGGAGGATGAGGGCTTCCCACCTGAGTGATACTTATCGCCAAGAGACTATGAGAAGTTAGCGTGGCGCACGATGATTAAAAGGATTCGGGGTGTGTGTGAGGGTTGAGTGCTTTCCCAGGGCCTCTTGGAGAAAGTGGTCTTCTGCTGGCAACCCCTTTCCGACTCCCTTCTCCACTGCAGCCTGGGTTAGGGGCTGGCTATAGCCCCCTTGCGCAGACCTGCCCCTAGGAGCCTGACTGGGAAGCTTCCTCCGTGGGTTCTGGAACAGCAGGGCTCGCCTCTGGATCCCAGAACTCCCGGGGATGTGCATGTAGTCCGGGCTTAATAAATGCTAGTAGAAGAAAAGAAGGAAGGGAGAGAATGTCACCAGGCATTCAGGAGGGAAGCTAGGATGCGGAGCAGCGGATCTGGGCACTGGAGCGGAAGCAGAGAGGGCCAGGGTTTGATCACTAAGTCTCTAAAGGCAGCATGGACAGAGGGGTGCTGGAGCAAGCACACTCAGGAGGCCAGGCCCGGGGCTGAGCGCTTTGTTCACATAAACGCATTTCGTCTTCGTGGCAACACTGAAGCAGGCATTATTATTCCCAGTTTGTTTAAGAACACTGAAGCCCAGAGAGGTGACGCGATTTGCCCAAGGTCACACAGAGTGAGCAAGCAGTGAAGTCCGGGTTTGACCGAAGGCTATCAGCCTCGAAGCCTGTACTCTTCCCACTTCACTCCCGGCCGCATCCCCCCAACTCTTCCTACCTCCCTATCACTCCCGAGGCCGCCCCGCCCCACCTCTCCCCTCCCTCCCTCCCTCCCTCTCCGTGTTGGCGGCGGCAGCGGCGGAGCCACGTGGTGGGGCCGGGAAGCCGCGGCCGCGGAGCGCTCGGGCGGCTTCCCCAGCTGGGCAGTGCTGCTCTGAGCCGCGCTGCGCTCGGTGCTTTCGCTCCCCGCTCCGCGCTCCCCGCCAGCCGCCCCGGGGCAGGAGGCGCGCCTGGCTGCCGGCCGGTCAGACAAAGAAGGCGCGGCTTGGCGGAGCCAGCGCGCGGGTGGAAGGACCATGGACTCAGAGCGCAGGCGGCCCGCCTCAGCCCTGAGGACCCGGCGCTCCCGGGCCCGGCCCTAGGCGCCCGGCTCCGCCGCCCGGGGCGCCCAGAGGGAAGAACGCGGAGCCCGCGCGGTGCGGAGGACGAGCTAGAGGGGCGCCGCGGCGGACGGCCTGCGCGGCCCCTGGAGCCATGGGCAAGTGCAGCGGGCGCTGCACGCTCGTCGCCTTCTGCTGCCTGCAGCTGGTGAGCGCCGCGCTCCCGGGTGGCCGGAGCAGGGTGGGGCGCGGTGGGGCGGGGTCCCAAGGCGTGCGGGTGGGGTGCTGTGTCCCTGTGTGTGTGTCTGGTGAGAGTGCCGGGGTGGGGGGGTGGTCTGGAGTCAAGGAATGGACGGGCGGAGCCTGCTCCTGCTGGCCGTGCAGTCTCTTTGTGTGCGCTTCTCGCCCGGCGCTCCCCAGTCCCGGAGTGCGCCCTGTGCGCGAGTCCCCGGCCCGCCTCGCGCCTGGGGCTCCACGCGTCTGGCCCACACTGTACCAGGGGCCTCCTGTTGGGAGGTGCGCTGTGGAGCTGTGGCTGGTTGGGGCGGGGGGTGTGCCCGGGGCTGGTTTATGGATCCTTTGAGGTCCCTGCCGTTTGTTTTCCTCTAGATCACTCGTTTGCATGGGTCTCCCTTCCTCTGGGTTTTTGCCTCTTGGTCTCCGCCCCTGTGAGTGTTTCTCACAAAAGTCTCTGCCCCTGTGTGTGTCTCTCTCTGGGTTTCTCTTCGGTATGTCTCTAGATCTCCGACCATTTCTGGTCCATGTTCATCAGTGTGTGTTGGGATCTTGTTGGGATGCTAGACTCCAAGAACCGTTCACTCCTTTGTGCTGTTTCTGCCTCCCTTCACCCTCCTGCTTGGGCAGGCCGGGAGGAGAGCCACCTCCCTGGAAAGGGTCACAAGGAGCTGCCAGGTACTGAGCCAGTCGGACAAACCCGGCTGCTGAACTACCCTCCTGCTCTGGTTGTGGCCACTGTGGCCGTGGGTGTTCCATCAGTCATCAGTTCCACCAGAGCATCCGGGATGAGGACGGGCAGAGCAGCTCCTCTGCCTGGGCTGGTGCTGACAGAGGTGGGGATACTGGAGTGCTCTGGGGAGGAGCGGAGCATCTGAGGACACTCACTGTGCCTAACCCCAGCCTAGGGAGCTCAGGCTCTTGTCTCAGGGAAGCCAGGGAGTGAATTCAGAAACGGAAGGGGACCGACTGCCCTTCAACTCAGTCTCTGGCAGGTGGATTTGTGAAGGTGGTTAAGGAGAGGCCAGGGTCATCTGCCTACCCTACAGCTGCGGCCCAACAACAAGAGGCTTTTGAAGGTGTGCTGCTCCTCTAGGTAGAGATGCATGGGGACCTCCTTGGGCAGAACTCCGTTTCTGAGTGTGAGTTGTGCCTGCCTCTGTGATCACCTCTTGGGGACACCAGCCCCAAACTCGCAATCCACAGACCTGCCCTCTTGGGCAGTGGTAGAAACAGCCTAGCCTAGATGATTGTAGCCCAGCTCCCAGTTGTGGGACGAAGGCGACTTCCACTCCTTGGACCGCCTTGGCCCTACTATCTATAAATTGCTCATCCTTGAGGGTTACAGAGGAGATTAATTAAGACCATGTAGAATGGAAGCTCCAGAAGGGTAGACGTGGTCTGTTTTGTTCCCTGCTAAATCCCCAGCAGCTGGAACAGTGCCTGGCACTCCATTAATATTTGTAAAGTAAATGAATGAATCAGTTATTTTGGCAACTCCTGGCTCACAGTAGAAACACCCTTCTTCACGTACTTTGAGGAACAAGAAATGCCAAGAAGTGCTGAAACAGAGGATCCTCTTTTCTGTGTTCACGTTTAAATTTTCAACTAGGACTTTTTTTATTAGAAAAGTAATATTACACATATTATAAAAGTGAATAAGTCAAGAAATAATCAAACAGAGAAGAAGATAAGGTAAGTTTCCCTCTATGCCCTGTTCCACGCCCCAGAGGTAAGCACTCTTTAATAGTTTGTCCCGTGCTCATTCTGTTACCCATAATAACAGGAGTTAGCTTAAGGGAGCATTTACTAGGAGCTGGGCACCCTTGTGAGCGTTTTTCCATGTGAATCCTCATAGTGACCCTGTGAAGTGACTTGCCCAAAGTTCTACAGTTAGGAGCCAGGCTTTGTAGCCAGGCAGCTGACCAGCATCCTCCGTTGCCTTTTTAATTATGAAATAAGTAGCTCTGGCCCTGATTAAGTCAGGGGTCCCATGGGAGGTGCTTGCTACTCTCTAAAGAGATGAAGGTGGCAGGGGCAGGCAGTCTCCCTGCCTGCCCCTCACCTGCCTCCATAGCTCTCACCAGCTAAGCAAAACCTGCACTTCCACCTGGAGGGCTCACCAGCTGAAGGGGTTCTGGAGTTGGACGTGACCTGGCTGGGATTTGGAATCTCCTACGTCTTGGTTGGGTGGCTTTGGACAGCTTGCAAGGGTTACGTGAGATAACTTGTGGAGGGGCTCGGAAGAGGGACTTGAAAATTGGCCTCTTGGCTCTGTTGCTCTGTCTGGGCTGATTGCAGAGTGGGTCCCTTCAGTTGTCAGCCCCAGGAGCTCCCTGGCAGCGTCTGTAATGTGCTCCCGGATGCTGGAATTCACCAGCCTGACATCATCCCAAGGAGAAGGGAACCTGTTTTCTCGTCCAGTGGAAAGGGACTGAGAAGGAAGAGGCTGTTGGTTTCTCGGCTGAAAACTTTATGAGAGGAACTGTGTCATTTTTCATTTTTCGAATGGGGTTTGAGCATTACAATAAAACCGGCCAATTCTAAATGTTCTTCTGTGGTTGGAGTAGACCTGCTTTGGGGGCGGGAGTGGGGTGTGAGGGTGTACCGGAGAGTAGGAGAAGCAGGTGGGGCTGTCCCATTCAGGTAGACAAATATCCAGACAAGACTCCGGAATTTGACAGGTCAGCCCTGTCACTTTCTCCATGTGTTTAGGCACGTTCCTTACCCTCACTGAGCCGCAGTTTTGTCATCTGTTAAATAGAAATGATGTTCCCAATTCTTCAGGTTGTAAGGATTAAATGCTTCTCCTGAACTTAACACTCTGCCAAGCACAGAATGAGGTTCAATGAACTGTAATACCATGGAATGCTCTCCTGGAGTTGCGGCCCAAACACCCAGGTGCCCCTGGCACTCTTCCTTTGTGGTCCACAGCAAGTACTGGGCCCTGAGCTGAGAGGCAGGAGGCCTGGATTTCAAGCCCCACTCTGCCACTGACATCCTGTGAACTCGGGCAAGTCTTTTCCCCACTGCAAGCCTCAGATTTTCCATTTGTAAAATGGGAAAAATCATTAGTCTGTGTCGGCAAGGTCCTGCCAGCTCTGCCCACCTGGGACTCTGGGAGGAGATCTGGCCAGGAGGTTCCATTCTGTAGACTGTCTTGGGTCCCTCGCCTTCCTGGCTTCTACTTGATGTCTCATCTTGACATTATTAATGCTATTCACGCCCTAATTTTTATGTGTTTCCCTTTGCCTTCTCCTGTCCAGACCTTGCCCTTCTTTCCTAGTCTACCTCCTTCCTGAAACTTCACAGGCCGCTCTATTCTTCCCGTAAGAGGATGCACCGAGGAGATTTACCCAAGGGAGTCATCATCAATTTCTTCATCATCGCCATTATTACTCCTATTTCTGGAGTCCTGTGCTAAGCACTTTATATGCATTACCTCATTTAACCAAATGAGCTTACATATATAAGTGCTTGGCACAGTGCCTGGGACATGTTCAGCAATTGCTCAGGGTTAGCTGTTTTACTGTTTTTACCCTTCTTATTGTTATTCCACACAGTGTTATTATCCCCTTTTCCAGAGGAGGAAATCGAGGCTCAGAGAGCTTTGCCCAGGACCACGGAGCTAGTCGGTGACAGACCAGGATGCGGGCACTCTTCTGTCTGAATGGAGCCGCCTTCTCTGCCCGGTGCTGCTCTGTGGCTCTCATTTAAGCAGTGTGTGACCTCAGACAAGTCTGTTTGTTGCTTCAAGCCTCAGTTTCCTCCTCCGAAAATGGAAATGATAAAATTTCAATAGGATCATGCACATGCCTGACACCGGGAGCCAGTGCGTGCTCAGTAATACATCACTGCCATGGTGGTTCTTGTCCCAGCTCTCTGTGACCTTGGACGTGAGCATTCACTCCTCTGGACCCCAGTGTCTTCCTCTGTCAACGAGAGTCTTCCCCACCTCTCAGCTGTAAAAAGGACGTAGCCAGGTGCCATATACGTAGTAAGTACTCAGAAAACCAGAAAACCGTCAGTTTTCATTCTCTCCCCTTCTGGAATGCTCTTTGCTTTCTGGAAGGTGGTGGGTGAGGGGGAAAATATGTGGCTTCCTGCTGAGCTGCGAGTAATGGTGTGAAACGTGGTCAACCTGATTGATGTCGTTATTAGCCACAGTGATGGCGAAGACCGAAGACTGGAGGGAGATGGCTCCTGTGGGGGCCCGCGCTCTGAAGCAGCTGGGCCTGCAAGCTCATGGCTTTCTGGGGAGCGGCTGGCTCTGCTGTGGGTGCTTCAGGCTTCAGAGTCAGGGGCATGAAATTGTCCAGGCCGCTGACCCCTTTATACAGGTGGGGCCCGGGGTGGTCAACTCCCTTTTGCGGATAAACAGACTGAGGCCAAATAGCTCTCAAGCCCCTTTGGATGTTGGCAGAGCAGGGAGGAATGGAGAAGGGGGCTTCCGTGGGATGGGACAGTGGCCCTGGTTCTCCTTTGTGGGGGTGGGTGGGTGGGTGATTTTGAGATAAGCTCCCCATAAATGGTAGTTGCTGTAAAAGTTGGCACAGGGGTTAGGAGCAATACCTCTCGAGTCAGACCGCCATTGCTGCCTTGCTTTGTGACTTCCAGAAAGTCCCTTACCCTCTCTGAACCTCTGCCTCTCTCCTATGAAGTAGGCAGGACGACAGCCCCTACCCCATGGCAGTTTGGGGGGTTCCATGGGACAGTGCCCGAAGACCACAGTGCCTGGCTGAGGGGCTATACTGCTGGTGGCTAGCTCTTATTTGCCTTGAGGTTTGGACAAGTCACTTCTGTCCCCATCTCTGCGTGGATTAGGGATTTAGTGATCAGTCATGCCTATAAGCTCTTCAAGTATTAATTTCTTTTTTAAAAAAGATGTTATTTATTTATTTTTAGAGAGAGAGGAAAGGAGGAAGAAAGAGAGAGAGAGAAACATCAGTTGGTTGCTTCCTGCACACCCCCAACCAGGAACTGGGCCTGCAACCCAGGCATGTGCCCTGACCGGGAATCGAACCGGTGACCTTTCAGTTTGCCGGATGACGCCCAACCCACTGAGCCACAACAGTCAGGACAAGTCTTAGTTTCTTTATATGGAAAATGGATGGTTCAGTGGGAAATAATAATAACAAAAACAATAATAACAATAGACAACTTTTTTTGTTTGGTGTCTGCTGGGAGCCAGGTACTGTGCTACACACTTTGCACACTTGTCCCTTGTTACTGCCCGGCTTATTCATGGCCACATATCGTAAGGACAGAATGAGGATTCAAACCCAGATCTAGGACTCCTAGCTGCGACCTTGCATGGACCATTGCTCCCCCTGTAAGATTGTGAGGACCCTGGATGTGGAAGCCAGTGGAGAAATCTCAATCCTTCCTCAGCCACTAGGGGTTGTTACTAGATGCCAGATATTCTGAGCTGCTTGTTCAAATGCTCACCAACCCCCACACCATACCCATTTCTACTCATCCCAAGGCCTGTTTTGGGTTTAAGGAAACTATGATGCAGGTTGAGAAAAAGTTACCCAGGGCCTTGGCTGGTGTGGCTCAGTGGATGGAGCACCAGCCTGCAAATCAAAGGGCCACCGGTTTGACTCCCAGTCAGAGCACATGCCTGGGTTGCGGGCCAGGTCCCCAGTAGGGGGTGTGCAAGAGTCAACCACACATTGATGCTTCTCTCCCTCTGTTTCTCCCTCCCTTCCCCTCTGTCTGAATAAATAAAATCTTTTAAAAAAAGAAAAAAGAGAAAAAGTTACCCAGGAAAGAAATTAACCGTATTGAAGACCTGTCAGCTTTCATGGGTATGGTTTTTATACCCATTCACTGATGGGCATACTGAGACTCAAAAGAATTAAGTAACTTGTTTCCAAGGAAACAAGATACAGTCTAGGCCTCAGATAAGTGACCAAGGAGTAAGGATTTGAGCAGTTGTACAATCTGAACCGAGCTGTAATTATTGTAATTATTATCATAAGTCTCCTTTTTCCTCTAGTTTCAGGGAGAGGTGCGTGCTGGGAGAGCAGGCTAAGACCAGAGATGTGTGTGTGTTTCAAAACTAGTTCTGGCCACAGGGAATAGAGCTGCCTTTGGCCCTGGGAATCCCGGTCCCACTGCTGTTGGCCTCCCTCCCTGATCTGGAAGGGGAGAGAGATGGTGATTCGGAGACTGAGGGAGAGTCTCAGGCAGAAAAGCAAGTCTCCCTAAGACCATGCTTCTGCCAGCAAGCACCGAGGTTTCAGAAGATCTGTAACTGTTGTTGCAGATTTTAATGGGTTGCCATGTCCTTCTGACCCCTGCCTCTCAAAGCAGCTGGCGAATCCTGGGGCAGTGAGGTTAACCGGGAAGAACTTGGGCTTTGGCCTCAGTCTGGGGTTGAGTTCCATCTCTGCCTCTTTGTAGCTGGGTGACCTTGGGCAAGACACTTAACCTCTCTGAGCTTCCACCTGCATTTCTCCAAATCAGGATAATAATCATCTGCCTCAAAGAGTTGTAGGGGGCTCCTTTGAGGTAAGATATGCTGAGTATGCCCTGGCTGATACAAGCTGTGGGTTCCATCCCTGATCAGGTTACATATAGGAATCAACTAATGAATGCATAAATAAGTGGAACAACAAATCAATATTTCTGTCTTTTAAAAAAAATTTAAAAGAATATATGCTGAGTAGGAGCTCATAAAACGTTTATACTCTTGAATGTCCCAGAAATGAGAAAGCAGGTTCTATGAATCTGAATACTGTGGGGGTAGGAAATGGGACATGGTGGCCTTGTGGCCTTGGCCTTGACTGCCCCTTGGTCTTCTCTCCTGTAATATGGGGACTGTAGTGAGAACGACCTGAGATAATGCAGGGAGGGCTCAGGCACAGAGCCCGGTGCTCACTCAGAGGGACTCAGAGAAAAAGGTTTGACCCTGTGCTCCCTTCTGTAAAGGGAGAAGGTTGGCCTCCAGCTCTGAGTCATCGGTGAGTTCTGTCCCTCTCCCGGTGGAGATCAGAGCTGCTGCCACTCTGGCCCACCTTGCTGCAGGCAGCAGTGACTGGTGGGCGTGTTAGTCTCTGGGGAGAGGAGGAGACTCGGCCTTTGTTGGCCTGCTCCAGGCTTTATTACATCTGGTATCAGGTTGTCAGGGACTCGGGTGACATCTTTCCTCTTTCTGTTTGAATGAGTGTTTACACTGTCCCCATCCCAAGTGCCCACATGGCATATTTGGTATTAAAATAAAGTCTCAGTCCACAGAGGTTCGGAACAGGAGATTCTGACCTATCACTATCCCCTGGTCACCACAGGTGAGCTTCCCGAACTCCAGAAAAGCTAAATACCATTGGGTCAGAGTGTAAGAACTGCCACCAGCTATCCCTGCTGGGCGTGGCATCCAGCAAATATTGGTGAAGAACCCACAGAATCCTGGGCGCAATCCTAAGTGCTGATTCACCTTAGGGTGCAGGATATGCTGCAAGCCAAAAATCCCACGGTTCTCATACCCACCTCCTGCGCAGCTTTGAGCTGGCTCTGCCTGTCCCTGAGCCTCATTTTCTCCGGTCTGTGACACTGGGGGATGGAGGAGAGAGTGTTACCGTGGTTTTCACACTGTCCTCAGGGCTCTGCAGTGGCAGACTGACAATCAGGGTGAGTCCCCCGTCCCTGGCCATGGTGAAGAACTTGTATATAGGTTGGGTGACCACTTGGACATGTAATGGATCTAATGGATCCCTTGGAGCCCCCAGATGTGGTTCTGGGTCCTGAGAGGACAGTGACAACAGCATAAAATGGTATTTAGTGTGAATAATTAAAATTGTGAGCATTTTTGTGCTGTAACCATGTGCCTTTGCCTTAAGCATGCTCCTACCGCCACCCCCACCCCAAATCAGAAAACCTGGCCCAGGAAGTGGGAGAAATGGGAGTCTGTAGGCAATTTTCCCAATGACTGCTCTGGCTACCCTTTGCTCTAGAAGGGAACGCAGCCCTGGGGTTTTCAGGATAGGGATAGTTCCTAAGCCCCTTTTTGGGGGATGGGGTGGGGTAAGTTCTGCAGCCCCAGCCTGAACCAGAGATGTGAGTTTTCAATTACACAATTAAATGCACAATTAGACATAATTACCAGTGCTCAGAGCCTGAGACTGCTCATAATAGGCGTGTAATCTACTGCAGCCTCTGTTTATACTACTCAGTGCGCTCCCTAATGATGCCAGGATGCCTTCACACTGTACTGTTGCCATGGAGATGAGCCCACCACCATCATGCTGGGCTGGCAAATGGTGTTCCGGTCTGGGTCCCCGGGTTGTTTCTGAGGCCTCTGCAGCCAGCCAGGTGGGCCAGAAAGGTGGGTCAGTGCTCCCTGCTTTCTGACACACCCCACTGGTTTGAGCCAGCCTTGCAGCGACCAGGGAGGACAGGAGAGAGGAGCGTCAGTCTCTCCCCACCTTCTGGAGTCCTCAAGCCTTGAGTAGGATGGCCCAGGTGCTGTGAAAGGTCTTGTGGTCATCATGCCAGCTGAGGCTAGGACAGGGACCGTGCGCACAGCTGGTTCCCACATAGGCCTGGGTCTGCCGTGAGCTGGCTCTGGGACCTCAGACAAGTCCTCATACCTCTTTGGGGCTCTGTTTCCCCACACATGAAATGAACTGCAGGGTCTCTGCACGTGGCGCTGCCTGCGAGAGGAGATTCGTTGAGCACCTGCGGCACACCGCCTGCTGTTGTAACGGCCTCACCTGGCAAGGCTCACCCACCCTCACCACGGCCCTTCTTCTGCAGAGGCGGACCTGAGGCTGTTCGGGGCTGCCACTTGTAACATCTACCATAGGGCCTCACACATGGCATCTCATATCTGCCTGGCAGCTGCCCCAGAGGTGGACCGTTGTATCCCCGCTTCCTAGGTGAGGGCTCTGAGGCTTAGAGAACTGAAGTCATTTGCTGAAAGTCACACAGTGGTGCAGTGGCAGAGCAGGTTCCGGCTGATGCCAAAGCCAGGATTCCTAACTTTGGCTTCTTAGTGGAGCTCAGGAAGGGGTAAACAGATTTCCTTTCACAAGCACATTCCAAGAATAACCATTATCCCACCTGGCCTGGCCATAGCCGCTGAGGAAGCAGGGAATCCTGTGGTCCCTCAGATCCAGCACTTTGCTTTGACCCTGAAGGAAATTTTGGCCTCATTCTAACTGCCCTGGGGGAACCTTTGTAACATCTAGTCTATCGTTCCCATTTAACAGGTGAAGCAGCTAAGGCTCAGGGAGCTCAAGTGCGTCGCCCAGGGCCTCACAGCTGGTGAATGGCTGAGCAGGCATCCTCTCGCAGAGCCCCTGCGCTCTCCTACCAGTTGTCCGCCAGCATGGAGATGTGGGTGTGCCCCCTGCCACTTCCCTGGAGCCCACGGCTGCTTGGCCAGTTCTTATAGAATGAGGCATCTGGATGAAAGGGCGATCAGAGGGGGAGGGGACAGTGCCCACCTGGCCCGGATCAGGGTTCTGTCTAGCTGGATGATCCCCCTGTTGACACCCTCACATCTTGGTTTTCTGAGGGGGCTGTCAGACACTACCGGTGTCCCTGCT
Source organism: Macrotus californicus (assembly GCA_007922815.1). NCBI lineage: Eukaryota > Metazoa > Chordata > Mammalia > Chiroptera > Phyllostomidae > Macrotus > Macrotus californicus. The sequence continues at coordinate 28,785 of VMDR010001732.1, forward strand.
CTGTGCAGCCGGGAACACTAGGAAATGCCCAAGACCACAGTGCAAGTCAGCGGCAGAGTTGGGACTGGGACCCAGAGCCAATTTAGGGCACTTCTTGTTAGCTTCATTTTACACCCCCACCCGTCCTTTGGAGAGAGGAGTTTGGGGACCCCGGTGCGTATGTTTGTGTTTCTATGTATGTATGCAAAACTGCACACGGGCTCCGTTCCTAAGCGTTTGTGGGGCAGACACCAGCACGTTGAGATTTGTGGATCAATAAACATCCCTTCCCACTTCCTCCCTCTTCATTTATTCATGAACTCTGAACTCCTTGGCTCCAGAGAAACTGCCTGGAAGAAAGCAATTAGAGCATAATTAGAATCACTTCTATTATCAACTCTCAGCAGGAGGGGAAGGGGGGCTGCTAGAGCGTGGGGGTGGCCCCCGGAGTTCCCTCCAGCCCCAACTCCAGCAGCTGCCCGTTTCGCTTCTGCTCACCCCCTGGTGCTCAGCCTCCCTAAAGTCCTGGGCACCAGTCCACCTTCATCAGGGAATGAGGACCTCATCCCCAGAGGTATCCAAGCGCTTGATAAGGCTAGGGAGGAGGGCTTTCTGCTTGCATACTACATTAGAGTAGATGATTTCCAAGTCCCTTCCATGCTGAGCTTGGGTGCTCCCTGCCAGGGCCTGGGCTGGGCACTGCAGGAAAACTAAGATGCTCATGGCTCCTGCTTTCTAGAAAACATCCCTTTATTGGGTTGCAGTGAGTGATGACGGGCAATGACAACAGGAAATGTAAATTACCAGGAGGGAGCAATTTACCAAACAGGACTCCATTCATGGCCAGGTGATTAGTGTAATAGTAAAAGTACCAGCAGTCCGTGTTTATGAAGTGTTTCTGACCCCCATAGCCACTGCTTTTCCCTACCAGATGTCCCACCAGCAGAGAGAGGTCACCCAGGAGCCTCGTGGGTCCCTTCTCCCTGAGAAAGAGGAAGACAAAAGATGCAGGGAGGTGTCAGGCACTGTTTCTCACTTCAGATGAATTTCCTCGATCAGGCAAGACCCCTGGGTGGTAGATGCTGGTATTATCCTCGAGGCACAGATGAGAAATCAAGAGCAGGGAGTGACAAAGCCTGCCCAAGGTTATGCAATGTTGGTACGGGACTCAAACCCAGGCCTGGTGGACTCGAGAAGCCTCAGGCTTCGTGCTCCTCCGGGTTGGAGAGCGCACTTGGCTCTCTTTTGAGCTTCCGTTCGGGCTTGAGATGTTCTGAGGTTCCTTGTTGGGCTGTTGAATGTGCTCCCTGTATCCGTCTCCTGGTGGCAGATAACACATTGAATCCTCTTGTTCCTCTTTTTCTCGCTGTGTCAGCTGAGGACAGAGTGGGAGAGGACCGCCACTGATCTGGGTCACTGCCCCCAGACTGGAATCAGTGCCCCCAGAACCAGCCTGGCAAAGGAAAGTGAAGACCTGGCAGCTGAGGGTCTTGGGCCCCTTGAGAGAAGGTCACCTGGATACAGGAGCCCCTGCTGTGACCAAGGAGATAGCCCCCAGCCCTTAGGCAGTGACAAGGAAGGTGTGGCTTCATGATGGGAAACTGCGCACCTCCCCCTCTCCCCCCAGGCCCAAATGAACAGAGGAGGGCTTGAAGGGCAAACGCAGTCAGAGGGGGACTGTGGGGCCAGTGGGGCTCCCTCCTGGGAGTGGGGATAGGTACCTGGGAACAACCAGGCTTCCTTCTTCCCTTACCCTGCCCCACCTGAGGGGACGTTGCCATGATAACCAGTTCCCCTTCACTGACCCTGTGTGAGGAGCTGTCCCCTTTCTCCCAGTGACCGGTGGTTACCCTGGCAACAGGCCCTATGCCCAGCAGGGGTCTCTGACTTCCCAGTGGCCCCTTTCCTCACTGCTGCAGGCAGCAGCTCTGTCCAGTTGGAGGGGAAAGTCCAAGCGGGGTCAACTTTCAGATGCAGACCTTTACCAGCCCCTCTAGGATGGCCCAGTGATCACGATACGGTGCTGTTCTGATGTTTTGACCTAACCCCCCTGCCCCATTTATAACCTGTCTATGGCTCCTTTTTGCTTCCAGGAGGAAGTCTAACTGGGGGTGGGGGTAGGGTCTCACACTTGAGCGTGCATCAGAATCAGCCAGAGGGCCTATTAAAACACACATTTTGGGGCCTTGCCCCACATTTTGAATTTAGTCGGTCTGAGGATTTGCTTTTCTAACAAGTTCCAAGGTGCTGCTGACGTGCTGGTGTGGGGCCACACATTGAGAATTACTGGTCTAACCAGGGGGACACCAGGCTGCCTGGCTGGCCCGCCAGCCCTAATGCTGACCACCTCCAGTCCCCGAGCTCGGGCCACCAGCTGCGCATCACGCCTCAGTGCCTTTGCATCTGCCGTCTGGCCTCCGGAGGTCCTTTGCTCTGTGTATCTCTTTAAGGCCGGCTGGCCCATTATTTCCTCTCTGAAGCTTCTCTGTGTTCTGCAGCGCTACCATACTTTGTGTCTTCCTTCGGGCTCTGGCTTCACCCTATCCCCACCGCCTCCATGACAGCAGGCACCTCACGCTTGAAATTCATTTCTATTTCCACATGGACTCTCTCTGGACTCTCTCTCCCTCGATGGAGTTCTCTGAGGCCTGGAGAGGTGTCTGAGCCACCTGGACCTCACGGCCTGGCCCTCAGAAGGCCCTCAGTGAATGTGTGGTGCTTGAATGAACCCCACAAGCAGACAGAAAACCCAGGGGAATGGTCACAAAGCTTTGTTTACTCAGCTGGTCAGGCACTCCTTGTTGCTTACTCTGGGCCAGGCCCTGTGCTGGGTGCTAGGCACTCAGTGGTGTGAGGGGCACCGGTCCTGCCCCTGTGGGCTCAGCGATCAAGTTGCAACGTGGCCAGTGCTGTGCAGGAGAAGGTGGTGCAGGATCTGGGTGTTACCGAGAGGGCCCCTCTGAGACAGCGGCCTGTGCAGAGCCGGGCGGTCTGCAAGCAGAGCACGGACGGACCTGTGCACAGGCCTGGCTGCACTGGCTCCTCGCTGCAGCCCTGCCCAGCAGAACTGTCATCCCTGTTTTACAGATGAGCAGATGGGACCCGAGAGGGGAATCCACTGGGCCACGTGGCAGAGCTGTGGTTTGCTGGGATTCCAGCGCTAAATCCCAAGCTCGCTCTGTGCCCCTGTGCAGCCTCCAGTGCCCAGGCACCTGTGTGGCCTGAGACACTGGTTTGATAACCTGTCTTCAGTGGGGATTTACCAGTTTACTCAGGGCAGATCCCAGAGTCCCCTGTCCAGTCAGCCCCAAGCCCTTTCAGGACCGGCCAGGGCTTCTCCAGAGGACAGCCTGGGTGGCTGCTCTGTGCATCCCCAGGCCCCAAGGACAAAAGGCAGCTGTGGGGGAGAGGGCAGGTATGGGTGTTGCCCATGTGTGTGTCCAGACCTGTGTGTGAGCCCCCCTGCCCAGAAGGAAGCCGGAAGTGGCAGTGCCAGCTGGAGCTGAGAGAGGTTGCACTGTCTTCTAGCACAGAACTCGAAGGAGTCAGAGAAATTTAAATCACAGCCTGGCCTTCCACACCATTACATCTGGGGAGAAGATAGAACATATTTTATTTAAGAGTTTGGTGGCTTAGTTTGTAACTTAAATATTTAGACACTCTTGCTTTGGCCCTGAAGACCGCCCCCCTCCCCTCCCACCCCGTGTTAGAGAGAAGGATCTGGCCATGGTGTGGGGCGCAGGCAGGGCTCCCAGCTGCCTGATCTGCCTCTGGTGGTTCTGGCTTCTCCAGCCTGTCACTGCTTGTCTGCTGTTGGTGGCTCCATGTGCCATCTGAGTAGGCTGCTGTCCCCAAGCTGCCATAAGCTGTCATCCCCAAGATAGGCCACCAGGGACACAGGGATCCCTCACTAAAGTGAGAGGCTGTCTGGGGCTCATCCTGGGTATCCATGTGGTCGTCAGCTGTGACAGGCTGGGCTGGTTGCCCCTGCCCCGGGCCTGATGGGACAGGATTGGAGGGGGGAGGTGAGTTTATCGAGGCCTGCACCCGGCAATGATGAGACACCCTGTTTCTGCTACTCCTTAGGAGTGTGAGCTCAGTCAAGTTGCTCAGCCTCTCTGAGCCGAGGTTTTTCCTCTATAAAATGCCTCTTAGGGCTACTGAGCAAATTCAATGAGAGAACCCATGAAAAGCACTCAGCATAGCCCCTAGCCCTTAGCCAATGCTTGGGATGGGGTAGCTGCTGTGATTACGGCTAACAGGAGCCACAAGCCAGCCCTTGGAAGGTGGTGGGTGTAGAAGGCACACAGTCAGGACTGTTTGCGGAGTGGGAAGCTCCCAGGCAGAGGATCCTGGACTTTGGAAGCCAGGAGGGTCCCCAGAGAATATCCCTCCAACACTTTGTTTGAACAGACAGGTCCACAGAGGCCCAGGGAGGCAGTGGGGCCTGTTGGGTCCAACTCCCATGCCCAGCATCAGGGCCCTTCATGGACTGTTCTAGGAAGTGGACTGATGCCATTTCTGGAAAGGATGGCAGTTGGGTGTGTGATTTCAGAGAAAAATACCCTGAGCAAAAATAAACACCCCCAGGTAGGTGGGAGTGGTCCATTCTTCTGCTCCGTTCTGGGCAGCCATAGGCAGGTCTGCAGCTGGAGCCCTCCCCCATGGTCTCAGGGTTTCCAGGCAGATGGCCAGGGGGCAGTGGCAAAGGGACCCATCAATCCAGGGCGTGCCACTAACATCATGATGCCACATACGTTCCCAGGAGATGGGGCTTGAACCCCACTCTGACACCTGGTAACCTCAAGAAAAGGCTTCACTCTCTCCCTCTGGAAAATGGAGACACTGCTCCCCCAGCAGGATAGTAAGTCCGTTCCTCGTGGACACTGGGGCCAGAAGACCTGGTGCAAACCCCGAGCAGCTGTGTGACCTTGGGCAATTCTCTTCCGTAGGCTGCAGTTTCCCGTGCAGGAAGCCAGGGTGACCTCAGCCTCTACCTGGCCTGTTCTCTGTGAGGATTAAATGAATCAAAGCCTGCTAAGCCGTCAAGAGATACTTGGCATGTCATATGTTAGCTATTATCTCTGGTGATAAAATGAAAGGCCACCTATAAAGTGCTATGCTCAGCATGTGCACATAGTAGGCACTTATGAACTGTTTCTTCCTTTTCCTTCCTCCTGTGACCCCAGGCCTGGAGATCAGGCAGGGACCCAGTTCTCAGGAGGGGCCCTCCCTCCACCTTGGCTTCCACAGCACACCTATTCCTCCGACAGGCTCTCTGGCCCAGGGCCAGGGAATGATCACAGGAGTAGGCTCCACTCCCTCCTCTCAGCTCCTCTGCCCTCCCTGTAATCTTCAGCCAGCCTGGGGGCAGAGGCATGGGGAGGTGAGGCTGCCGTATCTGGGAAGAGCCTGGGCTCTGAGGACAAACCCACCTGGGTTTGCCACAGCCCTGCCCCCTCTCTAGAACTGGGGCGGTGACCCCTCCCTCATCATGGTTGAGGACTAAATGGGATGACGCACACGAAGCGCTTGGCACAGAGCCTGAAACAGTAAGTGCGCACAAAATATTAGCCATCGTTATTAATACCAGCATTAAAGTTCAGAGGCAGGCATTTTGAGGAGAAATACTTCAGCCCAGTCGCCTGGGGGAGTACCCTCCCAGGGGCCAGGGCTGGACCCTGCACAGGGCCTCTCCTTCACCCCTTCTTACTGCCCTGGCTGTCCCAGGTCCCAATGAGCCCTCCCCTGGTCCTCCTTTGGGCTGGACCAGACCAGAGCAGCCCTATCCCCTGGAACTGGTAGATGACCACACATGGGAGAGTAAGGACAGTGCCAAGGGAAGGGTACCAAGCTGGCAGGTCCCCACTTTACCTCTCTGAACCTCAGTGTCTTTGTCTGTGCAATGGGGCTAATAATTCCACCTTACCGTGGCAGCATAAATCACAAACTGAGCTGCGAGGGCCTGTTTTGATGCCAGTCGCTGTGTGATTCTCCACTGGAAGGAGAAGCGGGAAGGCTGGGATGGGAGCCAAGGCTGGGGCGATAATGGAAGGGGAATCCGGAAGCCCCAGGGGAGGAGCTCCTGATGCCCACCACTGTTGCTAGGCAGACTTCCCCACCTGGCCTTTAGTCAGGGAAGTCAGAAGTGTTTGCTGTTGCCATAGCAAAGAGGCTGGTTTTCAGCAGTATTTTCTTCTTGTTAGCTTCAGTACAGGAGGTGCCACTAAATAAGTCAGGGAATTGGATTTTTTCCTCTCTATCAGGTCACATCAAGAGTGGCTCAGCCCAGAGAAATGACCTCCCCTCTCGTTTCCAGATGTTGACTGGAAGCGCTGACCTGATACCTCTGGTTTGATGCTTGACGGAAGGAGGCACCGCTCCAGGAAGGAGGCCTGGTGCCCCTCTTCAGCTGTAAGCTGTCTTCCTGCTCAGCCTCCAACTCTGCCACATTGGCATCTGGCCATGGACACAAATGCCCTTCCCACCCTTCCCTTGGTGGCCCCTCTCCCTCCCGTTTCCCCTGCCCTATTGGCCAAGCTCCGTCCCACCACAGGAACTTGACACACACATGCACTTTTCTTTGCCCCAGCCTTTCCTCTCGATGACCCCTCTTCCTTCAGATCACTTTCTCTAGAACGTCTTCCTTGACCAGTTTCATCACGGCTGTCGTTCTCGGTGGTACAGCAGCACTTTGTGTGCGTGTTTGGTTATGTCTGCCCCACCCCCACCGAGTGAAAGCCCCGAGAGGACAAGAGCTGTGTCTGAGGTTTTTCTCCTCCTGCTCCTTCTCTTCATTCTTTACTGAGATATGATTTATATGCCATAAAATTCACCATTTTAAAGTATAAAAGTCAGGGGTTTCTAGCCTGCTCACAGAATAAGTGCAACCATCACCACTGTCTCTCTAACTCCAGAACGTGTTCATCCTCCAAAAACACCCTCAAACCCACCCGCAGTCACTGCCCGTTTCCCCCGTGCCAGCCCTTGGCCACCATGAGTCTACTTTCTGTGTCCCGGGGTCTGCCTGTTCGGACCTGGCGTGGAGGCGGAAGCACGCAACCTGTGGTCCTGCCTGACGGAACCCTGTCACGTGGCACGGTGTGTTTAAGGCTCATCTGTGCTGCCGCGTGTGGCAGAACTTCACTCCCTCTTACGGTTCACAGTCCGTGACCGGACAGGCCACACAGTTTGTCCATCAGCCCGCTGTTTCCACCTTTTGGCCACTGCGAGTAAGGCCACTGCGAACACCCTGGAGCAGCTCTGTGTGAACTGCGTCTACTAGAAATGAGACCGCTGGGCCCTGTGATCGCTGTTTAATTTGTCGAGGATCCAGCCCGTGTTCGGCCGCGGCTGCACCATTTCCTATTCCCAGCAGCAGTGCGTGAGGGCTCCCCTCTCTGCACGTCCTCACCCACCGCTGCCGTCATCTGCCTTTTTCCTCTTAGCTGTCCTCCTTGGTGCAAAACACCATCTGTGGTTTTCATTTTTATTTCCCTGTTGACCAATGATGCTGAGTACTTCTTCGTGTGCTTATCGGCCATTTGTGTGTCTCCTTTGGAGACGTTTCTATTCGAATCTTTTGCCCATTTTGTAATTGGGTTGTTTATTATTTTATTGTTGAGGAGTAAGAGTTCATGTATATTCTGGATGCTAGACCCTCATCACACCTATGACTTGCACACATTTTCTCCCATTAAGGGGGCTGACTTTTCACTGTCTTGAAAGTACCCTTTGATGTCCGAGTTTTTCATTGTGACGATGTCCAATTTCTCTAGTTTTTCTTTGGCTGCTTGTGCTGTTGGTATCATAGCTAAGACATAACACATTTTGCTGTGTATAACGCACACCGTTTTTTGGCCCAAACTTTCAAGAAAAAAACCTTTCGTTTTAATTTTTAAATTCAATTATTTATTTATTTATATTTAGATACTTGTTTTTTTTTTATTATAAAGGAATTTGTTTCTGGACATATGGTACAAGAAATTTTACGTGACAAATAATTACAAAACACTAGAACAGCCCTGGCTAGTGTGGCTCAGTGGATTGAGTGCTGGCCTGAGAACCAAAGGGTTGCGGGTTCAATTCCCGGTCAGGCACATGCCTGGGTTGCAGGCCAGGTCCCCAGTAGGGGGCATGTGACAGGCAACCACACATTGATCTTTCTCTCCCCCTTCCCCTCTGTCTAAAAATAAATAAATAAAATATGAAAAAAAAACAAAAACAAGAACAGATACAAGGTACAAGGAATTTTTAAAAGAATTAAAGACATTTATATAGATATGGAATTAGTATTACCCAGGTATAATGCACGTCCTTACTTTTTCCTCAAAAATCTGGGCAAAGAAGTGCACGTTATACACGGCGGAACATGGCACCTATTGCAAGGTCCCTCAGATTTGTGCCTCTGGGCTCTTGGAAGAGTTTTATAGTTTTAGCTCTCATAGTAGGTCTGTGATGCGTTCTGAGCTAGTTTTAGTGTGTAGTGTGCGGTAGGGGTCCAGCCTACTTCTTTTGCACGTGGCCCACAGGTGTCGCAGCGTGGTTTGTAGAGAAGGCTGCTTTACGCATGAGCCGGCGCGGCACCCTTGTTGGAAACCAAGGAGCTCTAAATGTGTGGACTCACTGCTGGACTCTCGGTCCTGTGCCGTTAATCTGTATGCCCAACCTTTTGTCCCTGCCATAGCGCCGTGGTTACTGCAGTGCCGTCGTCTGTTTGGAAGTCAAGAAATGTAAGTCCTCCAACTTTGTTCTTTTTCAGGAGTATTTTGGCTGCCTGGGTGCCTTGTGTTTCTACACGAATTTTAGGACCAGCTTAACTATTTCTGCAAAAAAAAAAAAAAAAAAGATAGTTGGAATTTGAATAGAGATTGTGTTGAATCTATAAGATCAATTGGGAAATATTGCCAGCTTAGCAATATTAAGTGTTCCAGTCTGTGAACACTGAACGCCTTTCTATTCATTTAATTTCTTTCAACAATATTTATAGTTTTCAGTGTATGAATCTTTCACCTCTTTGGTTAAATTTATCCTAAGCCCTTCATTCTTTCTGATGCTATTGTGAAGGGGATTTTCTTGATTCAATTTTGGATTGTTTATTGCTAATGTACAGAAATACAACTGATTTTTGAGTATTGATCTTAGATCTTGCAACATTGCTGATCTAACTTAGTAGCTCTAAGTTTTTTTAATGGATTCTTTAGGGTTTTCTATATACAAGATCATGTCATCTGCATATAGATCTAGTTTTACTTCTTCCTTTCCAATCTAGATGCCTTTGGTTGATTTCTTTTTCTTGCCTAATTGTCCCGGCTAGAGCCTTCGATACAATGTTGAATAGAAGTGAGGAGAGTGGATGTTCTTGTCTTGTTTCTGAATTTAGAGGGGAGCATTCAGACTTTCCACCACTGAGTATGACATTGGCTGTGGGTTTTTCATACATGCCCTTAACCAGTTTGAAAAAGTTCTCTTCTGTTCCCATTTTGTTGAATGTTTATATCATGAAAGGGGCTGGGTCTGTTTTTTCTTTTGCTCGCCACTGTATCTCCAATATCTAGTATTGTGGCTACTAATGTCTAGTAGAGCCAGCCTTCCCGAGTCCCTTCCTACAGTGACTCCCACTGGCCCTGTCCTTGACCTCAGGCTTGGACCCTTTCATTTCACTCCTCTCAGCCCCTCCCTGGCCTAGACTGAAGTTCTGGTATAAGTTATCCCCATTTCAGGTGAGCAAACAGCCTCAGCCATGCTGAACGGCTTACTAGCCCTGTGGCCTGTAAGTGGTAGAGACAGGATTCGTACCCAGTCCAATAGCATCTCAGATCGCAGATCCTGCACCTGCCAGGTTGGGGGAGGGGGCCATTCAGCCACAGGACACAGATGCTGTGCATCTGTGCAGAGCATCGATTCTATCCTGATTTCCAGGGAAATTAACTGAAGAAGAGGCTCTATTTCAGAGTAGAATGCCGGATGCATATTCGTCTCAGATAAAACAGACTCAAAGAAGACTCCTCTCTTGCAGCTGTTGGGGATGCTCAGGTGGGAAGGAGGTGGGACCTGAACACTGCTGTGATGCTACTTTGGGCCCAGTTGGAACAGGAAGCGGGAGCCCTTGGGGGTCCCCTATGAGGGGAGAGCTTGATGGTTTTTCCATCTCAGTTATCCTATTGGATCCACCCTTAACCCAGGAGGCAAGAAGGGTAGGGATTTCAATTCCCATTTTACAGGTGAAGAAACAGAGGCCCTAAAAGGCCATGCAATTTGCCTAAGGTCTCAGCAACATAATTCTGAGTCCGGCAGGCTGTCCCAGACCCACACCAGAGCCCAGTGAGGAAAAGCCACGGAAAGTCAGGAGAATTTGGTAGGGTAGCATCTGGTCCGGTATCTGCTGGAGCGCCTCTGCTACAGGCCTGAGCCGACCGCGACCAAAGGCTGGCAGGCGTGAGGGAGCCCCTGTCAGCTTCGAGGGAGCTTTGGGAGGGAGCCCTGAGGACCTGCAAACTGTGTCCCGATGTGAAAGGTTTCCATGGGTGTTGGGAAGCAGGCAGGCCACCCTGCTTGAGGAGATAGCAGAAGGTTTGCAGGAAGGACCTCGTCTGTGTTGTTTCAAGAGCAAAGAAGAAAGGCCTTCAGAAAAGAAACCTTCCCAAAGGAGGGAAGCCAGGAGTGATAAAGCTTCAGTGGCGGCTGAGCTAGGTTAGGACACAAGTCTCCAGGAGCACGGAGTGGAGAGTGGCTTGTGGAGGGGGGATGATGGGACTCAGAGTTAATGAAAGAATGGCATTTGTCAGGTGCCCCTTCTGTGCCAAGTGCTGTCATTTGCATCCTTTCTTTTTTAGATTTTATTTATTTTTAGAGAGAGGGGAAGGGAGGGAGAAAGAGAGGGAGAGAAACATCAATGTGTGGTTGCCTCTCATGTGGCCCCCACTGGGGACCTGGCCGACAACCCAGGCGTGTGCCCTGACTGGGAATGGAACTGGCAACCCTTTGGTTTGCAGCCTGTGCTCAATCCACTGAGCCACACCAGCCAGGGCAATTTGCATCCGATAATGTCAACTCCGAAAGGCAGGTTTTCATCTTTTCCCTGTTATGGATGAGGAAATTGAGGCTTAGGCGTGGCTTAGACAGTTGCTGGCGGTCACGTGGCTAGTAAAGGGCGGATTTCAACAGAATACATCTCAGCACCATCAGTGGCACTAGTAGCTTCCTGGGGAGGGTTGCCGGTTTCAGCAGTAAGGGGATCAGGCCACAGTGGGGATGCTGTGGGGGCCCAGCAGCCAATGGTGGACCAGAAGAGCTAATGGGGAAACATGGGGTGGTGGTGGGCAGACCTCAGAGCCCACAGGTCTGTGTTCGAATCCTGCCTCTGCCACATACCTGCTGTGGGGCCCAGCAGCCAATGGTGGACCAGAAGAGCTAATGGGGAAACATGGGGTGGTGGTGGGCAGACCTCAGAGCCCACAGGTCTGTGTTCGAATCCTGCCTCTGCCACATACCTGCTGTGCGACCTTGGGTCTGTTACCCTGCTCCTTGGGCCTCTGTTTCCACATATGGAAATAACACTGCTAAGAGTATAGAGGAGCAGGTGAAGTGGATATAGCTCATACAGGGCAGGCTCACTGCCGGTCCCCGAAGGGAGGTCCTTGCTGTGTGGGCTTGTGCAACACTGACACTTGAAGTCCATCGTCTGTGCCCCCAGCGGAGGGGTGTGCCATGAATGCTTGTGGGTGAACAAGGAGAGAAAGGACAGAGCAAGGGACCAGGTGGAGGTGGGGTGGTTCCACCAGGCCTCAAAGGGGCCTGCACACCAGGACAGCTGTGTCTCTTCTCCTTCAGAACATGGGTCCTCCATGGGGACACAGGCCCAGAATTTCCACTCTGGGCAACACCATCAAAGCTAATGTGGCTTCTACCCATGGCTCCAGGGCAGGCAGAGTCCTGAGTGTTTTACACATATTCTCACTTAGGCCTCACAACAACCCCATGAGATAGGTACCCTTATTATCCCCATTTTATATAATGGAGACATTAAAGCACAGAGAGGTTAAGTGACTTGCTGAAGGTCACACAGCTTAATAAGTATTAAAGGTAGCGTTCAAGCCCTGACAGCCTGGCTCCTAGGCCACACTTTTAACCACTCCACTGTATAGCTTCTCAGGGAAGAAGCAGCAAGAATCTGTCCTTGGTATGAAACCAAGAACTTAATAATTATCCTAGTAATGTGGGCATAGTACTTTACAGTTTAAAAGGCACATCAGAGTATGTAAATTGCTTGCGTGGTTGTGATCTTATGTGATCTCTGATTTCTCTGTGAAGAAGACAGGACATTATCATCCTGTTTTTGCCAGTGAGAAATCAAGATGCGGGAGGGAAAGTGGCTTGTCCAGTTAATGGCACTTGCCTGAACGCTTACTGTGTGCACAGTCCTTCACTCACATTACCTCATTGAATCCTCACACAACCCCAGGTGTTATTAGTAGAGGCATTCCCTTTTTATGGATGAGGAAACTGAGGCTTCAGGAAATGACTTACCCAGATCCAAAGCGGGTAGGTGAGAGCTGGGACTCCAGCCCAGGTCTGCTTGACCCCCAGAGCCCAAGCTGCTAACGACTGGTCTCAGCCCTCAGTCCCATGCTGGGCAGATGTGAATACCCAATTGTTTTTGTCCACCTTCTGGTTTTTCCACCCCAATTCCATCCTTATAGCCACCCCTGAAACTCTCGGTGCCTCCTTAATTCATTCTCCCTGCCTAAGTGCCTGCTCCATTAAGACGCTTTCTGCTGCCCTGACTAGTGTGGCTCAGTGGGTTGGGCGTCACCCTGTGAACTGAAAGGTCGTGGGTTCGATTCCCGGTCAGGGCACACGCCTGGGTTGCTGGCTGGTCCTCGGTTTAGCGCGTGCAAGGGGCAATCAGTCAATGTTTCTTTTGCACACTGATGTTCCTCTCCCTCTCTTTCTCCCTCCCTTCCCCTCTCTCTAAAGATAGATTAAATCTTAGAGAAAAAAAACGCTTTCTACCATGAGTTTTTGGCTTAATTATGTGGTGTCATTGATGCTACTTAACAGGGAGATCTGATTCATCACCTTTCTGTTTTTCCGAATGTCCATTTGTCTGCAGCCAGCGTCTCCTGGGAGAGCCTGGTTTTTGCTGGGTTTTCCTCACCCAGATTATCCCCATGTCCCATCTGAAATGCTCCTCTTGGAGGGCTCCCTCTTCCCAGGCCTTCACTGTCCACTGCAGAGCCTGCTGGGAGTCTCAGTCTCTGGGGCCTGGGACTGGGGACTCCTCAACAGTTTGGACATGGAGGTATGGGCAGAGGTAGAGTGGACACTGCCAAGAAGGTGGGAGTCCTGGCGGCGTGGTGCCCCGAGCAAGGAAGGCTTCAGCATCTCCACCCGATGCCCCACCTCCAACCCATCCTCCACTCCCCCACCCCGTAGCCAGCGAGCACCACAGCTGAGGCGCTCAGCTTCCGTGTACCTCTGCTCAAACCTTCCCTGGCTCCTAGGGGCCAGTGGGATAAAGCTTTGGGTCTAAGGCCCAGCCGCAGGTCTTTGCCATCCTGCCACCCCTCATATCTTCATTCAGAGTCACCCCCAGGCCCCCAAGTTGTCCATACCCTACCACATCTGGGGTGACCAACTTGTCTCAGTTTGCCTTGGACTTTTGATTTCTTTTTAAATTGATTTGAGAGAGAGAGAGAGAGAGAAAACAAACAAACAAACATCGATCTGTTGTTCCACTTAAGCATTCATTGGTTGATTCTTCTATGTGCCCTGATCAAGGGTCAAACCCACAACCTTGGCATATCAGGATGATGTTCTAACCAGCTGAGCTACCTGGCCAGGGTTTTGCCTAGTACTCTGGATGTTATTCTTCAAAGTGGTGCACCCCAAGAAACCCCACAGTCCCAGGCAAATCAGGACAGTCAGTTACCTCACTGACACCTCAGGGTTTTGTCCATGCTCACTTGTTCCCTAGTAATTTCTTCTTTATTTTGTTTCCTCATAAAAGTATACCCCTCCGTGTAAAACCTTATAGAAATATCTCTGGTTGATTTTCACAGACCTCCCCCCTCCCGCCATCCCACTCTCCAGAGTTAACCGTTTCTTATGCACAAAAATAGGATCTTACTACTCAAGTGGCCCTGTGGCCTGCCTTTCTCACTCCACCCAGCTGGACCCTCTTTCTAAACCCTGTTGTAATTGGCTGCATTGTGTTCCATCCTGTGGAGGTGCCATAATTTATTGTGAGTCCTTCTTAGGGACATCCAGAGTGTTTCCAGTGTTTCATTACTATAGTCAGTTCAAGGCCAAATTTAAATATCACCTCCACTATAAACCCTTCCTTGACCTTCCAGGTAGTCTCGGGTTTTTTTTTCTCATTACTGTCATTACTGTAATAATAATAGTTAATATTTATGGAGTGCTTACTCTGTCAGGGACTTGCCATATATTATCTCATTTAATTTGCACACCAACTCTAGGAATTGTGGAGAACGCTTATCTACATTTGGAGAGACTGAGGCTCATCCAGATGATAAACCCAAGCGATCCAACTCCAGAGCGCCCCACTGCCCCACTCCCCGAAACTCCTCTCATGGCCTCCAAAGGGTGCACTGAGTGGGCGGTGCAGGTCAGCTGCCCCTGCTCCCTGGCTGTACTTCAGCACAAGGGCAAAGCCCAAGGTGTGATGAAAGGCCAAAGCTGGTCACCTCCAGCTTCTAATGTGCTTCCTGCCAGAGCCCAGACATTAGTGGGGGGGTAGGGCCTGGCAGGAGGAGGGTGGCATGGTTGCCCCAGATCCAAGGTGCAGGATCTGCCAGGCTCCTCCTGGCTTTGCTGGGCCCATAGGAGGGATCTGCCCGAAGGCAGAAAGCAAGGAGATCCAGGAGTGGGGATTGGGAGTTGGTGGGGCCAGAGCAGGGCCTGGGCTTGGGAATAATGGAGAAGACCCCTCAGTCTTCTGAACACCTATGAGAAGTAGGCATCCTGGCCCATCCTGCAGATGGAGACCGAGTCACAGAGAGTCGCTGGCCTGCAGGTCCTCTGCACTACCCACAGGGCTTCCCACTGTGCTGCCTGTGACCACAGGGCGCATAAGGAGATAAGCCCTGTGAGATGGAGGGACCCTCTGACTTTTTTAGGCTGACCTTGGTATTACCCTGGGCTGCCAGGCCCAGGGTTTATGTAAATTAATGCAAATATATGCTAATTAGACCACTACCAACTCCTTCTTTCTAATGGAGCTGCCAGTTCAGAGGTGCAGTGGGACAGATCTGCCCAGAAGGGGCCCGAGGAGCCCTCCAGCTGGGGATGGGTCGGCAGTCACTGGAGTGGGGTTGCCATGGAAACTGAGGCCAAGCCCTACTGGCTGCCTCCTGACAGGACCAGGGCTGGCCAGATCAGCCCTCTGAGGCAGTCCTGGGCCTCCCTAACAGCTCCAAGCTGGTCTCTGAGGACTAATTACCCGGAAGGTGGGGACCAGCTGCTCCCTGGCTCCCCAGGCCCCACCGAGGCAGAGGGCTGGGCCACAGCGGGAGGGTGTGAGGAAAGACAGATGGCAGTGTGGGGGCTTGGGGGAATGGAGGGCTGTCCTGAGGAGGAGGAAGCCTCACTGTAAGGGGTGAGGTTCCCAAATGCCAGGGCATGCAGACAGGCTCTAGAGCAATCTCAGGGAGCCCTGTGGTAGGGAAGAGCTTGACCCCACGTGGTGGGGCCAGGGCTTGGCCCCAAATTAACCGATGGGGCCTTGGCTCTTCTGTGTGTCCTCGCACAAGCCCCTTCTCTTCTCTGGGCCTTGTCTGTCAATGGGGGTAGGATTAAGAGATGTGATTTGAGTATGAGGGGTTATATATAGTAGGTGCTCAATAAGTGAGTCTACAATTCTAAGACCCATTGAGAGAGGGTGTTAATCTTCTTCGGGGAGAATTTGTTTTGTTTTCTAATGGGAAACAGTTTTCCCTCTTCTCACCCTCTTCTGCTTCCCCCGCTGTCTGGGCTGCGGCAGGTGTCCTACTATATGCACTGAGGAACAGGCGGCACTGCCACCCATGAGTACAGGAGCTGCTTGTCACTATTCACCACTGAGTTCTCAGTTACCCTACGAAAGACACTCGAGAGCTATTTGTAGAATGAACAAATGAACAGATGTGAAGTACTCAGAACAGTGTCTGGCACTAATTGGAGATGAATAAATGTTAGTTGTTACATCACTGCCCACGGGAGGCTGGGCTAGGTGACTCATGAGAGGCACTCGATCCAGAGCAGGCCCTGCCCTGCCCCACCTCCACTCTGTCCCTTCCTGTGCCCCTGACTGTGGAGAGATGGCTGGCAGGTGGGAAGAGCAGTGGGTGTAGAGACAAGGACTCAGCTCTTGGCTCTGCCTCTTCCAGTCTGGGTGATTTCAGGAGATTCGGATGACCGCTGAGTCCCCTCTATGAAAGGGGAAGCTTCATACTGAGGCAGGTGCACTGGGCTGCGGGGAGAAGGCACCCTTGGCTGGTAGAACCTGGAGGAGGGTGGCAATGGGTCTGGGCATCGTTAGGCAGAGCTGTGAGGACTCCGGCAGAACCTGGGGACAGGCTGTACCAGGGGCTGGCAGAAACAGCTCCTGGGGGAAAAGGGCCATTCGGCTCTCAGCAGAGGTAACGGGACCCGAAGGCCTGTCCCCCTGCAGGCACCACCAGGCCTAGAGAGTGGTGTGGAGCTACGGATGCCCTCACGGTACAGATGAGAACACTGAGGCTCAGAGGAGGAGACCTCAGATCCTCTGAGCCACTCCAGTACCTCTTTTAGATGGTCTAAGCGATGAATCAACATCTAAAAACATTTTTTGAATAAACATAACTTTGCCCTGGCTGATGTGGCTAGGTGAATTGAGCACCAGCCTGCAAACCAAAGGGTTGGCGGTTCAATTCCCAGTCAGGGCACATGCCTGGGTTGTGGACCAGGTCCCCAGTGGGGGGCGGGGGTGGGGGGATGTGAGAGGCAACCACACATTGATGTTTTGCTCCCTCTCTTTGTCCTTCCCTTCCCCTCTGTCTAAAAATAAATAAAAAATCTTTAAAAAAAAAACATAACTTTGTTGTAAAAAATTTCCAAAATACAGAGGAGAAGTGTGTATATTTAAAAGTAAAAGTCTCCCCATCTCCCTATTCCTGCTCCCTAGAGAGAACTAATGATCATTTGTTGTTTCCCTGGCTCTTGACTCTGCATTTACAGTCACACACATGGCGTGTCTCTCTCTCTCTTTTTTGGCCTCTTTTTTTTTTACACAAATGGAATCATATTGTTCTGTAGCCTTTTTTTTCTTTCACTTAACAGTTATTGCTTTGGCCATTTTCCAGCAGGATCCAGGCTGGGACAGAGCAGGGCTGTGGGAGCTGGAGAACAAAGGGGGAGAGAGAGAGAGAGAGAGAGAGAGAGAGAGAGTGTGTTTGTGTGTGTGTGAGGTGGGAAACCCAGCAGAGAAACCCCCGTGACCGACTCCCAGAGGACTGTGGTCTCTGTCTCTGGGCTTGAACCCCCGGAGGCAGGACCCACACTAACTTGTTCATGGCCACACACCCTGCACAAGGCCTGGCACATAGTAGGTGCTCAAGAAACATTTTGTTCAGTGAATTGCGTCCCTCCGAAGTCCATCCCCCCTGGCCCTGACAAAGGCTACCTGGTCTCCAGGACTGTGCTCCTTTCAGTCTCTCACTGGGTGTTTATTTCAGCTCCTGCTCAAACAGCGTTGACCCCAGATGGACCCTGGAGATGGGGGCATAGCTCAGGAAGGGTGAGGAGACCCTCCCCTTAGACAAGTCACTGCCCCTTTCTGCTGTCAGTTTGCTCACTTCCCTAATGAGGGGGTTGGGCCAGCAGATCTCCAGGGGTCCTCCCAGCTCTGCGTCTGTGGCTTCAATCCCACTCCCTCATTTCACGGATGAGGGGCTGAGTCGAGTTTAATTTTGTCAGCTGCCTCAGAAATCCACTGGGGAAAGGGGGGCTTCAGTTTGGGGATGCAGAAAAGGCTGTGCCATATACTGAGCACCGACTATGTGCCAAGCAGTGGGCTGAGAGCTTTACATGCACTGTCTGAATCCTTAGGACATTTTCTAGGCTCAAAGAGGGTGAGAACTTGCCCCAGTCGCACCAGGACTGAGCTGGGGATGGAACTCATGTCTGCCTGATCCCAAATGGGCAACTCTTCCCAACTCAGCCCTCTGTGAACTGAAGTCAGTTAAGAAGATAGTGCCAGGCTGGGCCAAACCATTCTTTAGGAACGTCAGGGGCCTCTCCCTCATCCTTTCTCAGACAGCCTGACTTCTGTGTCTAAGTCCCGTGGCGACAGGTCTGGAATTTCGGCCAGAAAGGTAGTTGACTTGCAGGATTGGCTGGCAAGGGCTTGGGCACAAGAGACTTCTGATGGGTTTTGTGGCCCCAAGCCCAACCCCCTCCCTGCCCTCTCCCCCAGCCAGCTTCCTGGGGCTGGGGTGGGCCCATCTCCATTATTCATTCCTTGCCCCCCACCTGGTGTTGGGCTCCTGGGGTTGGCGTCTAGACAGACAAGAGCATCCTACTGAGAACAGAGGCAGCCCTGACTCAGGGCTGAAGGTTCCCATGGCAACTGCATCCCCCTCAGCTGGCAGCTACCAGATAAATAAATAATTAGGGTGGGGGTGGGGAGGTAAGGGAAGGGGGAGGGGCAGCAGGGGAGCCTCATGGAGGCTTCACTCTGGAAAGAGAAGGGTGGGTTAGGCTTGAAGTTGGAGGTGGGGGAGCGGGTCCTGGCATTGCAATGGCCAGGTGAAAGAAGACAGTGGAGGGAGAAAAGTGGCCAGGCATGGAAGAGATTCGGCAGATCAGAGAGCCAGGACTTGATGGCAGGCCCAATGTGGAAGTGAGGGAGCAGAGGGGAGACCAGGACCTAAAGTTTAGCTCTCTAGCTCATGCAGCTGGACACACTATGGGACCCGAAACACTGCAAATGGACCGGGTTTGGGCATGTTAAGTTCATGATGAGCCATCCGATGGGTAGTTGGTTATAAAGGGTCTGGAGGCTGAAGCATGAGCAGGTAGTTAACGGAGCTTGGGTAGATGTGTGGTTGCTGAGACTAGGGGAGCGTGAAGAAGGGCTGGGTATTTGACATTTAGGGGCTTGAGTCCTCGAGAGGGCAGGCTGTGCTGGAGTGGCCAGGAGGGTGGAGAGGGAGATTAACCTGAGCACCTGCGGTGTGCCAGGCAGGGCCCTAGCCACGAGACACACAGCGGTGAGTGTTGCAAGCAGAAACCCCCACTCTCATGGAATTTGCCTTCTAATGCAGGAAATAGACAGCGTAGAAGCTGTGGGTACTATGTTGAAATCATTGATAAGTGCCATAGAAAAAATGAAACAAGTGAGGAGGCAGGGAGTATAAACTTACAACTGTGTGAGGAAGGTCTGTGCATCACACCCATTTTGACTGTAAATGAACTGACGCAGAGGGCGGTTAAGTGACTCGCCCTAACAGAGCTGCATGAAAACCAGTGGCACCGAGATCCTAACCCTGGCTCTGCTCCCAACCTCTGGACCAAACTGGAGTAGCAAGTGGGCAGAGGAGCGGGTGGCAGGGAGGCCGTGGAGACCTTTAGGCGAGAGTATTCAGGTAGATAAGGCACTGGCTGGGAGGGGGTGAGAGGACATTTGTTTGTTTGTTTGTTTGTTTGCTTAATAGGAAAGGCTTGAGCAAGGGTAGGAGCCAGCGGGCAAGGAGAAGCTGAGTTCGCAGGAGAGAGGGGCCGTGGGTGGTGCGGACACCTGAGAAGACAGGAGACAGGGTTCTGAGTGCAGGAGGAGGAGCTGACCTTGGTTAGGAGGGTCAGTGCCTTAGATAGAGCAGGGTAGACAGGCGGAGATTGGTCCTCCCACGAGGGCTGAGGACAGTGAGAAGATCTGAAAATAGTCTTTGAGGAGAGTGAGTTCCCCAGAGAAGGCCCGCAGGGTGGTGGGACAGCATCCGGGTGCCTCTTGAGGTCGACGATTGCGGATCTACAGTGGACCCAGCCTGCCTTCTTGCAGTGGCTTCCGCCAGCAGTGCTTGGATGCCTCGCAGAGAAAACTATTCATTGGATGCATTGAGATGTGGAAGTTTCCTGACATGCGGGATGAAAAGGCAGAGTACGGGAGTTTGGGCTGCAGGCAAGGCTGATGTTGAAATAGGGATCATGGGGTCCCGGCAGGTAAGAGTTGGGATGTGAAGAACCGGGGGATGGGACAGAGCAGAGGGGTGGGGTTGGGGCCTGATGCACCAGGAGGGCCCATCGTTGTGAAGGATGTTGGGAAGCCAGCAAGGTGGTCTGAGTGGGGCTGTTGAATTGGTGACTTTGGAGGCAGGGCAGTTACAGTTGATGACACAATCCATGGGGTGATGACAGATGAGAAGGAATGGAGGGAAAGGTCATGGGAGAGGCATTTGAGAGACGGAGAGGTTGGGGTGCCGGATGGCGTGGCCCCAGATGTCAGAGTCAACCAGAATGATGCGTGGATGAAACTCACTTTCAAAGAAGGGGTCTAGAGAGGACCATGTGGGACTTACTCTGTGGGTAGGACCCAGAGAGGATCTTGTTCTCATCTGTCACTCTGGGACTGTGTTCTGGGGACCCACCCTGCTTGTCTGGGATACAGTATTACTGGGGACTTGGCAGACTCCGAGACTGTAGGGATTACCCCAAACTCTCTGGGCTGCCTCTATAGCAGAGTGACCCGACCAGATTCATATTTTGAAAAAGGTACTCAACAAGGGTGGTGGCCAGCCTCGCTCTTCCAGAAGCCGAGGAAGGGGGCTGCATCGGTTGACCCCAGAAGCTTCTGTACCGGCCCACTTTGGAGACAGACTCAAGAAGCTAGAGCTTGACTTGGCTTATAGGCTGACCAGGCAAAAATGTCCCCCCGGCTGATTTTGTCTCTCAGTGCGTGTGCACGTAACATTTCTGCAAAGGTTTCTGTTGTCTCCACACACCGAGACAGTTATGACCGACAGTCACCACAGCCCTCAGGTATCATTTCTCAGCTGGTGTAACCAGATGGGGAGGTTATTCTTCCTATTTTGTTGTTCTTATCGGTATCTGTTAATTAGCTGCATATCACTGCAGCACAGCAGGAGTTTGGGAATATTTGACTGTTTGTGAGACAATGAATCTCAATTTTAAATATACCATATATATATACACACACACATATACACCATACATATATATGTACATGTAAGCATATCATAGGCTTCAGTCTATCTCTACACTTACCATTGGAGGGAGAGGTGACATTGTTTGGGCCTGGGTTATAATGCCGACTGCGCTGGTCTGCACTGTCCAGTTTTCCATCCATCTCCTCTGCTGGACTCTTGAGTTGCCAAAGGGCAGGGACCGCGACGTCGTCACATCGGCATCCTGGTGCTAGCACAGGGCCTGCCACAGACCAAACATCCCGTGACTGAGTAACGGACGGACCCTGGATGGACGGGGCGTGTGAGGTGTCGGGAGGGTGGATGAGGGGTGTGCTTGGGGAGTAGATGAATGGGGGAGGGGTGTGGTGTGTGGAGGGGGAGGGTTGGCTGAGAGGGATGAGAACAGCTGTTGGTCCATATTCAGGGGAAAGAGGTTGGGCCAGTGAACAGGCCTTCCTAGAAAGGGAGGGAGTGGCGCTGTATTTTGAAGATCAAGGCGGATTTGGATATGGGAAAGGGAAATGAAAGTGGGTCTTCAACTGTTGTTCCAACGACTTGGGGGCAGGAGCTGACCTGGAGTAAATGACTGATCCCGACCCTAGTAAACCTCCGATACCAAACTAAGAAGCTTCGACTATTGTCTTCTACTAATTATAATTAGCACTATTTATTAAGTCTAATTGATAGTTTATTGACATCTTCATATCCTCACAACTTCTTGGGGGAGGGACTATCTTCCCTATCTATAGTTGAAGAAATAGGCTCAGAGAGGGAAAGTAATTTGCCCTAAGTCACACAGCAGAGCTACATTTTGAACGTGAGATTTAGTGACTCCAAAACTTCTTTTTTGTGGGGCAGGGAGTAACCAGTTCATGCTGCTCACTCTGTCAGTGAGGTCCTCAAGAACACAGGAGTGCTGAGCAGGGCTCGGGTGCGAGTGAAGGTGGTGTCATGTTTTACAGGCAGGCATACCCAGGCAGAGTGTCTCCCCAGCTACACTGTGGGCCTGGGCAATTGTGTCACAGCCCTTGATCCTCTGATGGCAACCTCCTTGCTGGACCAGGTGCCAGCTGAGTTGAGAGCATCAAGCTGGACCCCGAACCACCAGGCTCCCTAAGGTCTAGCAGAGTCAGGGTAGAAAGGAAGGTGGAATGAGGGCAGGGGCTTTGGCAGGGGGAGCAGCCTGGGGAGTTTCTCCCCCAAGGTCAGCAGGCCATTGGAGTCAAAACCAGAAGGGCCGTTAGAGGTCATTTAATCCAGCGACCTCTATGCATAGAAGACCCAGCAGGAAGGTGGCGTACCCAAGGTCACCCGTGGTCAATGTCAGACTCTCAACCAGAAATACACCTCTTAACTCCCAGTCCACTGCCACCTGGGAAAGGTTGTGTGTTGGTGCCAAGATGAGACAGGTGGCAGAGAAAGGCAGAATGGTTGCCTGGCCCTGCCACCAACCTGCTGTGTGACCTTCAGCAAGTCACTTCCCCTCTCTGAGCCCCCTGGTCTCTTTCTCTAAAATGAGGTAATGATCTCAGCTCTGCCTTTCTGCCAAGGAGTATCCAATGAGAGATGAACTTGGAACGTTCTTTACAATCTGCAGGGCCCTGGGATGGGAGTCACCAACAAGAGACACATTGGCGCCACATGGGTGGGTGCCAGGGTTGAGCCTGCAGCTTCCTGGGTCTCTGCCCAGCCTTACCATCTGTGTAGTAGCATCAGCTCCACCCTCTCCTCCCTCCCTGCCAGGAAACAAGCTTCTGGGGTCTTTCCACTTGGTCAGAGTCTTCCTCCTCTCCCCACCCAGGCCCTTCTTTCTCCCCTTCTATTTTAGTCAAGACTCTTGGTGGCAAGTGACAGAAATCACAAGTGCAGAGAGGGACACTTCGTTTTAGGCATGGCTGGATCCTTAATGATGTCACCGGGAACACTCTGCCTGCTTGTTCATCTTCCTTCCTCACTCCCTCTGTCCCTTAGCTTTGATGACTCTCAGAAGCGGGTCACACAGTGCGTGCCCATCTCTGAACAGATCAGCGTGTGGGGAGTATTTGGTTAGGCTTTGGTCACAAGCCCACTATGGAAGTTGGAAGTGGGCTGAGCCCCATCCAAGCCACATGGACTGTGAGGGAGGCAGCTCCCAAAACAGAGACATGGATTCTGTCACCAGAAGAAGGGACAGTTAAGATCGATAAGTCCCCTTGGTACCTATGCTCCTAAGTGTAGCAGCTGAGAGACTGAAGTAGGGGCTGTTAGAAAGGGAGTGTTGACTGTGTCGTGTATCAGTTAGCATTTGCTGCATAACAAGTCACTCCAAAATGCATTAAAAGAACCATTTTATTCAGCTCATGATTCTGTGGGTCAGCCGGGAGGTTCTTCTGGTCTGGGCCATGTGTCTGTGCTCAGCTGGTGGTCGGCCAGCACCTGAATGAGCTACTATGGCCTTACTATGACGGTTGACTGGTTGCCAGTTGGGGTGCTTTGGTGCCCCTCCATGTAGCCTTGCATGGTCCAGCAGACCAACTCTGTGTCACAAGTGTAGCAAGTGCACAAGCTCCAGTGCACATGCATTTTTCAAGCCTTTACTTGCTTGGAGTTTGCTTAGTTCTTGTTGGATAAAGCAAGTCACGTGACCAGGTATAGTGTTAGTGTGGCTGGGCTCTGCCAAAGAGCATGGAAACAGGAAGAATTTGAGGACAATTTTGCAATCTCCCTAACAGCTCCCTCAGGGAAGGGAAGTAAAAAATAAATCTCTTTCTCTGTGGCCCACAGATCCCATGGGCCCAGGCAGTCTCCGGAGAGGGGAGCCTTGGAAGCGGTAACTCAGACCCAGCAGCTTCCCTGTGACCTCTAAGGCCAGGGCTCAGCCCTTGGGCAGGGCTGGGGGAGGAGTCAGGATCCTGACTCCACCCACTGAGAGCCCCACATTAGGAAGGTGCCAGTGGGAAGGGCCTCTTGGCAGGGAGGCAGGTGTTCTGAAACCTGGCTCCCATCTCTCTTCAGCGCCCCCCACAGTCATGATCAGGCTCAGTCCCCCCCACCCCACAGACTTGCCCCACTTTCCATCATCCGTTTGGTACTGTGGGGCTGGGATGGCTCTGAGACTTGTGCACAATCAGGCCATGGTGCCTCATTACTGCGATAACTGATGCCACCTCCTCCACAAGGTCAAGGAGGAGTCCCTGTCCTTCCCTTTCAGGGGTTGACGTGGCCTCAGTCTGCTCTTTCCCACAGGTGGCTGCGCTGGAGCGGCAGATCTTTGACTTCCTGGGCTACCAATGGGCTCCTATCCTAGCCAACTTCCTGCACATCATGGCCGTCATTCTGGGCATCTTCGGCACGGTGCAGTACCGATCCCGGTACCTCATTCTGGTATGGCTCACGTGGCCCCTCCCCCGCCAACTCCTTCTCCTCGCTCCCACACATCTCCCCCACACCTATAGCCACAGGTGCCTCCCACCCTGGACACCCAGGCCCTGCTCTGTTTTGCCTCCAGCCCTATTGGTGTGATGCCCAAATGCCAATGCTTCTTTGTTCAGGGGAGACAAGGTGGATATTTTCCCTAAAGAATTTCCTAGGGAAAAAATCCAAATGTTAACGTGATATGTTATTTAGTGAGTGCCTACTATGAGTCACGCACTCTGCTAAGAGTCTCACGTGCTTTATTGGATCTTTATAACAGCTCTGCAAGGTTTATCGTACCATCTCCATTTTCTAGATGAGGAAACGAATCTCAGAGAGGCTATGATGCTTTCTAAGGTCACACAGCTAATCGGAGGCAGAGCCAGGACTAGAGCATCAGATCCAGAGTGAAGGCTCCTGCCACGTCCCCATGCTGCCTCAGAAAGCCAGCAAGAAGAAGGGGCCTTGTCTTGTTTAGTTTCTCAGGTTGTTTCAGGAAAGCTTGGCTTTGTCCCTTGGTTTTCATCAAGAATATGGCCTAGCCCTGGCTGGTGTGGCTCAGTGGTTGAGCGCCAGACTGCAACCTGAAAGGTCGCTGGTTTGATTCCCAGTCAGGGCACATGCTCGGGTTGTGGGCCAGGTCCCCACTTGGGGGTGTGCAAGAAGCAGCTGATCAATGTTACTCTCATGCATCGGTGTTTCTCTCCTTTTCTCTCTGTCTAAAAGTAAATAAATAAAATCTTAAAAAAAAAAGAGAATATGGTCTAGCGCTGTCCAGGTGGCTTAGTTGGTTGGAGCATCATTGTCCTGCACACCAAAAAGGTTGCTGGTTCGATCCCTGGTCAGGGCACGCAAGGGAGGCAACCCATCCATATTTCTCTCTCACGTGGATGTTTCTCTCTCTCTCTTCTACTCTCTCTAAAATCAATAAATATATCCTTGGGTGAGGATTATAAAAAATATATGGTCAACAGTGGCTTTGAGGTCAGTACCTGGACGCCCATCCCAGGAGAGATTCTGTGGGTCAGCCGGGAGGTTCTTCTGGTCTGGGCTGTGTGTCTGTGCTCAGCTTGCTTCCTTTTGCTAAGTCCTGGTCCTTGATGGTCTCTGTCAAACTCCTATTTTCAGCTCACCTTTGTCCCTTGCTCTTCCTCAGTGACCCATTCACACACCTCCCTTGAGGGAAAACGCTTTTCACGTTTACTACAGAAATGCTTGAGCCCTGCAGTAACCACCAGAAACCACTAGCACCCCTTCAGGGCTTCTCCCCACCAGCCACGGGTTCAGCTCCCAGAAGCCAGGTGAACAGGGCCTTTCTAGAGTTTTCTCTCATCTGAGCAAGATTCAAGAACTTTTCTCTAGTTCTCAGGAAGCCCCAGGCACCGGTGTAGACAGCCCTGTCTGCCAGGTGGCAGCCGCTGGAATTGCAGGCATAGGGCTTGGATGGAAATAGCCAGTTTTTCTCCAGCTCTTCGCCATGTCTGGGGGCCACTGTTCTCTGCCAAACAGGTAGTATTAACTACCCAAGGACTCGGTTTGCGTGCCAGCCCTACCTCTTTCTAGCTGTGTGATCTTGGAAAAAAAGACCCTTTCTAGTCCTTAAAGTAGTCATCTCTGAAGAGAGAACATTGCCTTCCCTGCAGGGCTGTTGTAAAGACTGGGTGGGTATAAGAATGATTTGTAAACTGTTCTCAGTGCTCTGTGAGTGACATATGGTCATAACTTCCCCTGCAAATGTCTTCTCAGTCCATTAGCTCTGTTTCCGTGCACATACCCCAAACTCACTCCCCCAGGCCCACCCTGACGACACCTCTGTTTTCCCCAGTATGCAGCCTGGCTAGTGCTTTGGGTTGGCTGGAATGCATTTATCATCTGCTTCTACCTGGAGGTTGGACAGCTGTCCCAGGTAAGCCTCAGGCCTGGCAGTGCCAGAGGGCAGAGCCTGACCTTTCCCATCCCCCACCCTAAGGGCTTCCAGGGTGGTATGGGTCTAGAGGTGTCATCTCTTGAAAAAAACCTCCCTCTTCACGCCCAAATAATCTGTGTTCCATCCCCCACCCCGCATTTTTGTTTCTGGCCCCCTCTGCACTTCTCAGACACAAACGATGATGGAGTGGATAAGGGTGACCATCAGTCTGCATGAAGATGGGCTTGGGTCCCACTTGATAACAAGCTCAGTAGAGCCCTGGCTGGGGTGGCTCAGTGGATTGAGTGCCGGCCTGCAAACCAAAGGGTCACTGGTTCGATTCCCAGTCAGGACACATGCCTGGTTTGCAGCCCAGGTCCCCAGTAGGGGTGTGCATGAGAGGCAATCACACATTGATGTTTCTCTCCCTCTCTCCCTCCCTTTCCTTCTCTAAAAAGAAATAAATAAAACCTTAAAAAAAAAAAAAAAAAGCCTAGTAGAAACCAACAGTCTGTGGTGGCCCAGAAAGCTGCTGTAAGGCCCCGTGCATACTCAGTGCCAGAGAGGGGAAATCCCATGCACTTTCTACTGTTCAGATCACAGGATTTGAGTCCAGTGCTGATCAATATTTTTCAGAAGAGAAAAAGAATAGGTAGATTTTGTTCAGGAAAAATTGAACAGGCCATGTCACGTGGAGAAATATTGAAGAAAGTAGGAGCATTTGGCCTTGAGATGAGCAAGCCCAGAGGGCACAACTTTCATTTTTTCATAAAGAAGGTAACAGATATGAATGGGAGCATTGGGTTTGTGGTTTGACCCTAGTAGATTCAAACCTCAGCTCTAATATTTCTAGCTGTGTGACCTTGGGCAAGTGTTTTACCCTCTCTGAGCTTCAGCTCCTCATCTAGTAAGTGCAGATAAGAACAACTTCAGCTTCCTTTGGTTGCTGAGGGGATAAAGGAGATCACACATCTCAGTGCTTGTCAGCACACGGCTGTCAGCACACAGTGGATATTTGTTAGTGGCCTGTGTGAGTGAATGGACCGATGAACACAGGGGTGCACACCATGGACAGAGACTTCCGATCTATCCAGCCCTTTCTCCATTTCAAATGGGGAGACTGAGGACCAAAGAGGGAAGAAGTTTGCCCAGGGTCACATATAGAGAGAGCACTGGAGAGGCTGAATGGGCTGTGGAAGGACCTGTATTGAAGATTTCGGCAATGGCTGGGAAATTGCACCTGGTCACTGTTAACGTCCTTTCCAGCCCTGAAATTCTGGGGTTCCTGTGAGGACCAGCCCCTTCGTTGGTGGAAGAGTGAGGCCTGCATGGTCATCAGGCGCCACCTACTGGCCAGATATGGATCTGCAGAGACAGACTCCCCATCCACCCCCACTCCCATGCCCTCCACAAATCAAACCAGGGGAGTCCAGATGCTAAGTAGGCTTTATATACAGTCTCCTGGGACCTGGGGAGGATTCCCCCACCCCAGCTCAGTATTCTAGGCCTCTGCCCCCAGGACCGGGACTTCATCATGACCTTCAACACATCCCTGCACCGCTCCTGGTGGATGGAGAATGGGCCAGGCTGCCTGGTGACACCTGTCCTGAACTCCCGCCTGGCCCTGGAGGACCACCATGTCATCTCTGTCACTGGCTGCCTGCTTGACTATCCCTACATTGAAGCCCTCAGCAGCGCCCTGCAGATCTTCCTGGCTGTGAGTCTTCCTGTCGCCCCCCACCCCCCTTACAGCATCCCAAAAGTGGAGTCTCCAAACCCCTTTGTTTAGCCCTTAGTTAAGAAGGGTCAAACCTAGGTCTTCTGGTCTGCCTGTGCTTCTGCCTGACTCTGTTTCCGTACCCTGCACCTCCTCCCTTCACCCCTGCCACCACCCCCTTCAGGGAATGAGCACATTGAATGAATAGGATGAGGCATCAAACCATGAGTCAGCGCTGGGCTTAAATTTCCAATATACCCACTGTGTGACCTTGCCATCTCCAAGCTTGTTTCCTTAGTCAAAAAAAGGAATGACAGACCCTGGCTGGGTACCTCAGTTGGTTAGAGCATTGTCTCAGTATACCAAGGTTGTGGGTTCAATCCCCAGTCAGGGCACATACAAGAATCACAAATAAGTGGAACAAGAAATTGATGTTTCTCTTTTTAAAATCAATTCAAAAAATAAAATATGCTTGCCATGTATTACAAAAAGGGGGGGATGACAATATCAACCAAAAGGACTTGTAAAAATATAATAAGAATGGCTCCAAGATAATAATAGTTCTCATTTCTAGAAGGGCTGGCCCTTTACACATTCTTTGGGCACTTTACACGTACAAAGTCACACGATTCTCTTTCCTTGTAACAAGCCAGTAAGGTGCCCAGATCCAAATGGGGAAACAGGATTCAGGAGGTAAAAGAATTAGTTGTCAAAATTCACACTCCCAGAACGGAGTTTGGAACCAGGTATGTTTGACTTTAAGGCCCAGTCGTTAACTTGAAGTGTTTGCGGGTTTGCCTTCATCTTAGTGCACCCTGTCCCTCCAGTCCGGTTAGGCAGGGCTGGGCAGAGGGTACAGGAAGAGCTTCCCTCTCCTCGTCTCCTTCTTCCCTCAGCTGTTCGGCTTTGTGTTCGCCTGCTACGTGAGCAAAGTGTTCCTGGAGGAAGAGGACAGCTGTGAGTGGGCGGCGCCCCTAGGGGTGCGGTAAAACCTGGCTGCGGGCCTCCAGGCGCCTTCAGCACCTTGGACAGGGCCCCACGCGGAGGAAGCCCTCGGTCCGCTGCCGTTCAGGGAGGGAAGGAGAGGCGGCAGGGGTGGGTGAGGGTTCGCATACCAGCCCACTCCAGGAGTCCAGTTCAAGGCCCCAGTACTGCCCCTTACCCGCCTCTCTTAGGCCTTGCTCCTTGCAGGGGCTCCACTGGGCTGGCCCCTGTAAGGCACTGACCAATCCCAGGGTTTCCACTCCTCCATCGCCTTCTCTTAAGTGGCTCGAGCCCTGCCCCCAAGAGACTTCTCCCTTAAGGATGCCCCGCCCCCCCCATTCTCTCTATCTTCCTAGGGCCTAGACTGGGAACTGGCCAGCTCCTCCGTGTCCCCGCCTGCCTAGGCCCATCCCTCAGGCAGTAAAGCCCCACCCCTAAGGCTCTTAACTTGGCGTACCTCCAAATTCTTCCCTTTCAAAGACCAGCCTCCTATAACTCGCTCACAACAGGCCCATTCCTAACCATGTGCCACCTCCCCTTCTGCAGTTGACTTCATCGGTGGTTTTGATTCCTACGGATACCAGGCGCCCCAGAAGACGTCACATTTACAACTGCAGCCCCTGTACACGTGGGTCAAGGCGCTGAGCAGGGTGGCTTGGGGGACCTGGGCGTTAGTGTCGGGGAAAAAGGGGAGGGAGGTGGGAAAAGCAGCCAGGACAATCTTAGGGGTCCACTTTTCTAACCTGCCTTTGTTTCCTGCAGGTCGGGGTAGCTTCTGCCCCGCGCCCGCCCCGGCGCCGGCGCCGCTTGCTTTGTGGCTAGACTGACAGCTGCCGCCAAGAGCTCCGGCCAAGATGGCAGGCGCGCCACCTGGCGGCTCGTGGGACGACTGCAGCTTGTGCGGCTCGATCTGGGTCTGCTGCGGACTTGGACTTGGCCCTTCACAGCCTGGACTTCAGGGGCGGGGCGGGGTGGGGCAAGGGAGGGGAATCTGGAGGTTTGTATTTTTTTAATCTCAGCCTTGGCGTGGGCTGGGGCCTCCCTCCCTTCTCCAGCCTCTCCCTTTCAAACATCACGCAGCTTCTGTCCACTCTGCCCAAGAGTAAAGGCAGGGTGGGCAGACTCATCCCATCTCACCACACCCACTCACCAGCTCTGAGCAAGGTTATGGGGCACTAGGAGCAGGAGTCCTGGGTTCCAGTAGCAGCTTCATCACTGACCCGGTGTGACAACTGGCAAGGCCCTTGCCCTCTTTGGTCCTCAGTTTCCCCACCTCAAATGATTAAAATGATCCCTTAGCAGGTGGAGCTCTTTCCAGCCTTCTCTCTCATTTGACTCTCAGTTCCCTGGGTTAGGCTAGGATTATAATTCCCATTTTTTAGATAAGGAAACTGAGGCCCAGAGATGTGAAGCGATTTGCTTTGAGGCCACACAACTAGGCTTTTGGGGGAGGCAGGCCTTGAATACAGTGTACTCTCTGTAGTTTCAGCCTCCAAAACCCAGTGTCTAGTCTCCAAATTCCATTTTCAAGCCCCTTTCTAGCTTGGGCACTCTAGAATCCATGTGATCTACACCACATTTACACGTCACTGCCATCACTTGCCAATGTCTCTCTTAAAGCAATACACCCGTTCTCTTGTTGGGAACCAAACCTACAGAGCCCAGAGCCCTGAATTCAGCCTGACCCACAGAGAAGCCTTCCTAGACTAGGCTTCTGTCCACCCTTGGCAAACATTTCTAGCTCCAGGAAAGGGGGTCCGCAACTCAGTGTCGACACCCCCTTCCAGGTCCCTGAAGCTGCTACCCCCATGATCCTGTACCCCCTCAACAACTCCACCAACCCCTGACAGCTCCATCCACCTCACCATTTGGAAGACCTATGGCTTAAGAGTAGAAAAGGGCTCGTCAGCACTGCTGGTCACCAGTGCTCACAGATTGCTAGTGTTTATGACTACTCCAATGTTCAGGAGTTCTGAAGATACAGGATGGAGGTGTGGGGCATGGTGAGGGGTCAGGAGGGCCAGCACCCTTCCTTGAGAGCAAATAGAGATGAGAGCTCATTCTCCCCACCTGCTTCCACAGACATCCCTTAGCATCCTGCATCCTGTGCCCTGGCTGGTGAGTCCAAGGGCAGGAGGATCAGGCTTCAGCTTCCCAATCTGTGAAATAGGAGTGGCCCTGGGTAAGGAAGGAGGGTGGGAGGCATCAGGGAACTGGAGGGAAGTGCAGACAGTGTGCATGCCTGAGCCTGGCCATGGTGACTACATTGTGCTCACCACCCTCCAATCTAGTATTGCCTCCTGTTTAAGGCCAAGACATCCTGAGCTAAGACCACCATCCCAACTGCAGTTCTGTGCTGGGGAGCCATCCCCAGGGGCTCCTCCAGTCACCAAGGCACTGGGGCCCCAGATGGTCAGCCCAGTTAACCTACAGCTGTAGCTCAAGGCGGGGACAGTTCCCTTCAGGCCTGGCTGCTGCCCTGCCACCCGGCCAACTCCTGCCATCAGCCCTCCCTTCCCCCACCCGCAGCCAGCTGTCATCTCACACCCACTCCCCAAACCCCCTTCTACTCAAGGGGTTTAGCCACTGGTGCTTTGAAAGCCTTTTGTTTTTATAAGACGGTTTTTGCGAGGCAACCATGCTCTCACTGGGGCCTTGCCCGGCAGGGAGTGTTCCCCTGGTTTCTGTGCAGGTGGGTTGATTAAAGATGGTGTTTTCTTCTCTATCTTCCTGTCCTCCTGCCCCGTGAGTCAGCAGGGTCCCTGCATGAGGGTGGGCAGGGGCTGGAAGTCAATGTCATTGTCACTGTCAAACATTCCTGGGGCACTGGCCTGTTCCTCTGATTGGCTGTGTAGCTTTGGGCAAGTTACTCTCCCCCTCTTCCCTGGTCCGTAAAATGCAGAGGTGGGACTGAATCAGTGGATTCCCAGGGCTTTCCAATCCCTTGGAGAGCGTTTTATTTCTTTTTCTGGTTAAGGACATTTTCAGTTTATGTTTCCAAATACCCTTTGCTTCTTGGTCCCGCCCTCTTCCTGACAATTCAGCTCCTGACTGGGATGAGCTGCATACAGTGCTTTAGAAAGAGATCCTGTGCCCCACCTGGGGCATCCTGGATCCTTTCCGGAGATATACCAGAGTTAGCATTTTGAATTTTTAAAATTTTATTTTTGTGAACAGGTAAAATGTATATATGGTACAGAATTCAGAAAGTTGCAAGGGGTTATATTCTCTTATTTTTTATAGCTTTCCAAAGATAGTCAATTTTTAAAAATTTTTATTTATTGATCTTAGAAAGAAACATCGATTTGTTGTTCCACTGATTTGTGCATTCATTGGTTGCTTCTTGTATGTGCCCTGACCAGGGATTGAACCTGCAACCTTGGCATATTGGGATGATGATGCTCTAACCAACTGAACTATCGGCCAAGGTGATAGTCAAATTTTTAAAATTATAAAAATACTTGTTTTTCCCCTTTTTTTTCACATAAATGACAGCATATTCTATTCATTTTTCAACTCCCTGTTTTTTTTTTTACTTTCTGAATTTTGGAAATCTTCCCCCGATAATACATACGTACCTGTCTCCCCTTCTTCCACAGTGATTTGGTGGAATCGGCGTTTGTAGAGATCCCCAGGTGATCCTTATGCAGCTAGGGACTAAGAACCAGGGCTTCTACAAAAGGATGCCCCAGGCCCACTGTGCAAACCTCTGTGGACCCCTCCTGGTCGTGGAGTCCAGAGGAAAATAAATCACAGACACCACCTGTAAGGAGCTTACGATCTAGAGGGGAGCCCACAGGATGGACGGGCAGAAGAGTGAGTGCCGATAGCAGGTGACCAGTATCTAGGGCGGTGTAGAGGAAAGGCAGTTGTGCCTAGGAGCTTGGGGGAGAGATGACCCGAGTGTCCTGGACAGGGGCAACGGCACGAGCAGAGCTGTGGAGGGAGAACACACAGTATCTGGGGTAAGACTGACCGGCTGGAGGAAGCTTCCATGGGGAATGTATTTGTCTTCTATTGCTGTCATAGATCACCGCAGTTTTAGTGTCTTTAAAAAACAAACGCATTACCTTACAGAAGTTCAAATGAGTGTCACAGGGCTAAAATCAAGGTGCCTGGAGGGTGGCTCTAGGGCAGAATGCACTTCCTCGCCTTTCCAGCTTCTGGAGGCTGCCCTCATGTCTGGACAGTGGCCAACCTTCCTCCATTGTCAAAGCCAGCAATGTTGCATCTGTCTGACCTTCCTTCCATCGTCATGTCTCTCTCTAGCCACAGCCAGGAAAGGCTCCCCACTTTTGAGGTCTTGTGGCATTGGATTGGGCCCACCCAGCTAGTCCAGGAAAGTCTCAAAGTCCTTAATCACATCTGTAAAATCCCTTTTGCCATGCAACACATTCGCAAGCTCCAAGGATTAGATTGTAGACAACTTTGGGAGCTACCACATTATTCTGCCTTCCGCAGGGAAGTTGTCTCCAGGTTATAGCAGCCCCGAATGTCAGACCAGGGTGCATCAGCCTGAGGTGGTGGCTGAAGAATTCTGAACAGAAGCCACCTAGTTAGAGCTGTCCTTTAGAGGGAACTGGCAGGGCCAGCGAGGTGGGTTGGAGGAGGCTTAGGGTGCCTCACTTCGCTGTGTAAGTGTGTTATTCGGGACGTGTGTGACCATGAACTCAATAAACTTGGGAGGGCTAGTACAGTAATGAAGGACATGAAATACGGAAGTCAGGCATACCTGGGTCCGAATCTGTCACTCTGGAACCCGTCGAGCTGGTCTTTTCACCAAGCCCAGTGAAGCTCCCCCAGCTCCTGTCGCCCCCCGGGGGCCATCTCCCAGCAACCTCTGCACATTAGAAACATCCAGACAGGGCAGCCCTTCTTCAGTAACTGCTCAGTCACAGAGGCGCCCAGGGCAGTCTTTGAAGCAACAGAATGTGAATTCTCCAAGGTGCGTTTGACAAGCACAATGGTCTACTGGGATTTATAGACATACTTAAGAGTTTTCTCTGGCATGTTGGAATTGGGTCTTGTGGTTTCCAGACAGATTAGCAGTGAGGGAGGGCCTGATGCCGAGGCCGCATGGCCTTGTAGATCCATCACTCCACCGGCTACTTGGGCTAGGCAGTGCTTCTAAAACCTGCAGGCCTGAGAATCCCTGAACATCCAAATTTCTGGACCTAACACCTGGGCAATGACAGGAATCTGCGTTTTTGTTTTTGTTTTCACACACGGCCCCAGGTGATCCAGTGTGGGCAAATCCCAGGCCCAGGAACAGAAGCGTGTGAACATTTTTGAATCTTCATTTACGCCAGTGTCATGGCAGCTGCACCAAGTTAAGCCTGCAGCTCCCTCCTATCAGAGCTAGATCTCAGTTCTCTCCCTGAAGTTCAGTTTCATTTGTGAGCAGACGTTTTAGTGGGTTGAGCATTTGAAAGGCTGTGATCAACTCTTAAACATCGACATAACTTCACCACTATGTGACTTTGGGCAAAGGCAAGACCACGCTCTGCCTTTGCCTCCCAGCCTCCAGCCCCAGGAGGAGGTGGGTGCACCTCCAATTTGCCCCCGCAGTCACCTGAGCTGAGGACCATGCCCTGCCCTAAGCTTGGGTTCCAGTGACTCAGCAGTTCCCCACTCAGAAGACTCTGGAATCAGACTGGGCAGGCCCAGACAGACCTGAGCTGCAGAGAGAGCCCTGTGCAGGCTGTCCAGTACCTAAATTCTACCTCTTCCTCTGCCCCACCCACTGGGGACCTGGGGTAACTCCTTCCAACTCTGGCCTTGGTGAGAGGAGAGGGCTGAGCTTTGCGTGATGACTCCTTTCCTGCTGACATTCTGAGAAAGGGCTTCTCGACCCTAATGTACTTGGGGTGCCTTTTTAAAATACAGATTTCTGGGCTCCACTTGCATGCCAGGTTCTAATTCATTGCAACCCAAGCACCTGAATTAATTCTTTAGTAAGCATCTACTCTGTGCCAAGAACTGGGGATACAACAGTGAACAAGACAGAAAGAAATCCCTGCTCTCAGGGAGGATATCAGGAGGAAACAGCAATAAACCTGCAAAATCGGTGATATACCTCCTAAGTGTCAGCAAAACAAGGCAGGAAAGAGAGTGCAGGGTAGGAATCGATTCTAGTTTTAAATTGGACTTCAGGTCCCTTGGGTCTCACTGAGAAGGATTTGTGATAAAAGACCTGAAGAAGGTTAGGTAGAAAGCAAAGGAAACAGCAAGTGCAAAGGTCCTGAGGTGGGGGCACACCTGGATATTGGAGAGAAGCAAGGGGGCCAGTGTGGCTTAAAGCAAGGAAGGGGAGGCTGGTAGGAGATAAAGTGGGAGAGATGGGGAGGGGGAGGCATGTCAGACACTACTGGCCTTAAAAGACATCATAAGGGTCAGCTTTTCATCTGAATGAGATTGGAAACCACTGGAGGGAGAACACAGTGCTGGGGAAAGTCCCTCTGGACACTATGTGGAGCACAGGCTGTAGGAAGTCAGGGTGGACAGAGGGAGACCAGGTCCCATGCCACCAAGATGATCCAGGTGAGGGGCTGGCGGTTCCGTCAGGGTGGCAGCAGCGGGGGACGTGAGAAGTGGCTGGATCCCAATCTATTTTGTGGGTAGGACCAACAGGATTTGCTGATGATTGGATGTGGGATGTGAGTGAAAGAACCAAAGAGGACCCCATGCTTTGTGGCCTGAGCAAGGAGAAGGACAGAGCTGCCCTTCAGAGAGGGATGACAGCAGTGGGAGAAGGTTGGGGGCTGGTTTTGACATTTTGGTTTGGGACATATTACGTTGGAGATGCCTGCTCGACATTCAAGTGGAGATGTCGAGACAGCTGAGAGGAATGGGCTGAAGATACTGAGTGTGGAATCACTGGTGTGGGGATGGGGCTCCAGTCTTCGCAGTGGGGGAAGCCATCCAACAGCGCGGGAAGCCATCCAACAGCGCATGCAGACAGGGAAGAGGGCTGAAGACTGGGTGCTGGGCACTTCCACAGTTAGGGCTGGAGAACATCAGGGGGGATCAGCAGAGAAGGCTGAGGCAGGAGAACCAAGTTGCAGATAAGAACTAGCATTTCTGAGTTGTTTCTCAGTTTACTGGTTTCATTCTATGCCGAAGAGTATTTCCTGAGCACCTACTACGTTCCAGACAACACTGTGGACACTGAGGCCGTAGCAACAGACGAGACAGACGAGGCCCTGGCTTTCTCTCTTGTAGTTTATCTTCTAGGCAGGATTGACATATATTTTCTCTTTTAGTCTTTCTAACAATCCAAGAAAAGTAAATTCTCTTACCACCATCTTACACAGATGAGCCAGTAAAGCTGGGAGCGGCTAAATCATTTAGCCAAAGTTACATAGCCAGCAAGCAGCAGTAGGTGTTTAAACCCAGCCACTCTGACCCCTGGGCTTGTTCTCTAGCCACGGAACACACTGCCTCGTGGGAATTCTGACACCCAGCCAGGGCTGAGAACCACTCTTCTAGGACTTGGCAAGAAAACCTAGTGGCTTAAATAAACATTGTCTCAGTTCCTGTAGGTCAGAAATTGGGAAGCAGCCTAGCTGGGTGGTGCTGGCCAGTCTCTCGTGAGCTTGCACTTAAGACTTAGGCCAAGGCTGCACATGCATGAAGGCTTGGCTGGACTGGAGAGTCCACCTCCAAGATTGCTTAATTACATGGCTGGTGACAGGAAGCCTGGGATCCTTTTTACACAGACCTCTCCACTGGGCTGCTCGACTGTGCTCAGCCAGCCTGCCCCAGATCAAGTAATGAGAGAGAGGAGGACCGGGAAGACCGAGTCTCAAGTCACACATCATCACTTCCACCACATTCTGTTCGTCAGGAGTGAGTCACTGTGTCCAGTCCACACTGAAGGGGTTAGCAGCTCATCTCCACCTTTCAAGGGGAGGGTTGTCCAAGAATTTGTGGACATACTTTAAAACCCCTCCAGGGATTCTGATTATTGCTATAATATTCATGTTATTTTTAAGAAACCAAACAGGTGCTTAGAAGAAATAGACGGTCAGTTTCCCTCCTTCTACTCTTCCTTGTGACCTTCTGGATTCAAAAGCTTAACACCTGGAACACCGGGGAAAAGCAGGTCTGACCTGTTCGCAGGTGGAGAGTGCGGTGCCTGGGACATGGCAGACACTTGGTAAATATTTATGGAAGAAGCCTGCTGGAGGACCTCATAAACCAGACCCAATGGGTTCATTCCATGGCTGTTTATTGCTGCTCCCACATGTCTGTGTTCTGGTGCTGGGGTGCCAAAATAGATCTGACCAGTCCCTGTTCCTAGGGGGAGCCTTCAGGCTAGATAGGGGGGAAATTTAATACAAAAAATTTAATACCAAAAAACTATAATGGCAGAACAGATGCGGTAATGGCAGTATGATCTGAGGAGGAGGTGAGGAATCGTGGACACAGAGAAGAAGAGGACAATCAAAGGGGGCTTCAGAAGAGGTGGCACTTGAACTGAAACTTGAAAAATAAAAAGGAGATATGTATTTGGAAGACGTGGGCAGAGAGAACAGCATTCCAGGCCAAAAAAAACCAAAAAAAACTCCAAAACAAAACCCCCCAGCTTGTTCAAAGGCATAGAGATGTGAGCGAGCCTAACATGTGTGGGGAATTTCGTATTTGGAAGGAACCTTGATATTCTGTAAGGGAAACCACCTCACTGCTTGCATCTCCTGATAATAGTAATAGCCAACATTCTCGGGATGCCTGCCATCTGCCAGGCACTACGCTAAACAGTAGGGTTGGATGTTGGATCTGATCCTCACAGCAATTCTATAAGGTGATTCCTGTTATTATCTCCAGTCCCTAAGCGAGGAAACCAAGACTCAGACTAGTATCATGCCCCAGCTTGCCCATTGAGTGAGCTGCAGGGCTGGGGCTTGAATCAGGATCTTTCCGACACACAAGCCTGTGTTTTTCATCTCTGCACAGTTCTACATCTGCATTGCTAAGTGGCCGTGCAACCTCCACTTGCACACCTGCAGTGACAAGATGCACACCACCTCTCTGGCAAGAACTCAGGGGCTGTAGTGTCTTTCACACTCACTCCAGTCCTGCCAGGGCCACCAGTCTAGTGAAAGCGAGAGATCGGTAGAAAGATAGGCACTACCTTGTGTTTCAAGCCAACAAGCATTTGGTGACCACCCACCCAATACCTCTTGCCCAAAGGGCTCTGGTTAGAGGCAGCATGATCAGTGCCCTGTGAGGACAGGTGGTGGCTGTAGGGGCTCCTGCAAGGAACAACTCTCCCGGGCAGGGACTCAGGGTGGGCCTCCTGGAATGACCCAGAGGACAGGACATGGCACTCTCTCAATCAGAGTTTCTCAAACAGCATTATTCCCATTTTGGGTCAGATAATTTCTGGGGTTGGGGTGGGGGGGGCTGTCCTGTGCTCTGCACGATGTTTAGCAACATCCCTAGGCTCTACTCACAAGAGGCACGCTGCCTCTGGTAGTGACAATCAAAAATGTCTCTGGATATTGACAGATGTCCCTGAAGAGCAACATCACCCCCAGTAAGAACCACTGTCCTACACAGAGGAAAAAGAATAAGTAAAGTCATCAAAGGGGACGAGTGAGACCTTGGGTAAAGTCTCGGGCCTCCTTTTTCTCGTCTGTAAAATGACATAACATTTCAAAGTATTATTGTGGTCAGTAAAGAGAATTCCTGTAAAGCACCTGACACATAGGAGACCCCAATAAATGTTAGTTCCTAACCGAGTAGTACAAGAATGACCTCCCCTGACCCCTCGTCTCACTAAACCACGGGCCACATCCAAGACTGATCTTGAGGCTCCAAACTCAGGCCTCCGTGTCCTGTGCCCGTAAAATGGCATTAGGGTGGAGAGAGGAAAGAAACTAGATCCGTGACTCGCACCTTTTAAACTTACCAACCCCATCCACGTCCCATTTTAGGAAACAGAACACTGATTAATTATTAATTTGTTTCCCACTTGCCAAGACAGCTGTCCCAACTCCGTGGGGCGGGACTCGCCACGTGACCTTCCAGAAAGGTGGCGATCCCAGCCCAGAATAGAGACTCTTCTGTCAGCTTGAGCAGCCGCTTCTCACTTGCACATGGGATGGTCCTCTGGCCTTCAGAAATAGCACGGCAGCACAAGGAGCCCATTCTGCCCTCAGAGACTCCCAAATACCAGATGAAGAATCACAAATCTGTGGGTGATTTCTGAGAGAGCAGGGACTCCAGAGCCCGCAACACCAGCACCAAAAGTCCTGCGGCTGCGGTGCCAGGCATGGGGCTAGGGGTTTCCCAAAGGCTGCTGGCTCATTCACAGATATTGTCCGTTTCACAGACAAGAAAACTGAGGTTCAAAACGATGTCACCTACCAAGGACACTGACTTCCAAACCCTCTCACTCTCTAGGTGAGCACACCCTGTATGTGTCTGTGTCCATCCTCTTGATATCCCGGCCTGGTGATCAGGGAGGGCCCTAGGTGTGACTGCGAGTCTGTGAGGAAGATGGGAAGTAAAGCCTGGGGGCCCAGCAGGGCGGGTTGCTTCCAACAGGAGGAAAAGAATTGACATTAAACACTCATGAGTCCTTACAATGTGCCAGAATTACACAACTCTCTTACTCCTCACAGTGACCCTGTAAAGCAACCGCTGTGTTCCCATTTTATAGATGAGGAAACTGAGGCAGAGAGAAATCAAGATTTCATAGGTGGTAAGGTGGGAAGACGATGCCTGATTGCTGAGCACCTGGCCGGACCCTTTTCAGCAGTGATATGGTTCATCCTCCCTGCCGTACCCGGCAGAGGTACAGTCCCTGTTCCCCATTACTGTCTCTTCCTTGTTTTCACAACCTTCGCCTCGCTCTTGGGTATCCCACTTGAACTCCTTCCATCAGAACACCGAGGAACGTGGCCGTCACAGCGACACCTGCTGGCTGGTGCTGCATCTGCGAGGCTCTAGACATCGAGACTCAAGAGACCACCAGACTTCCTACCCAGCACCCCTGAGTCCCCGTCCTCCTGAATGCCTGGCCATCCTGCTGCCCAGCCAGTGCCCTCCCTCCCCCTCTCCTTTCTTGGTCTCAGTCTCAGAGAGGTCCTGGGCTCTGGAGTTAGACCAGGGCCTGTGTCCCGGCTCTACCACTTGGCCAAGTGTTATAATTTTTCAGAAGCTCGGTAGCTTCATTTGTAAAAGCTCTCAGCAGGCATGGTCTGTGAGAATCACAGGTGTAGTAAATGTGAAATACGAAGTGGGAGTTCCTTTCCCCTAACTTCCAGGAGAGTGGAGGGGTCTGGGGGAGGAGGGAGGAATGTTTGGATGCACGACTGGGTCCTCTCTGTTTGCCTACAGCCAGAGTGTAATACCGTAGGATTCGACTCCAGTCTCTGAACCCCGGAATCCCCTGCCCTTCCCCGGCCCCTCACCCCACCTGAAAGATGACAGCTCCTAGATCACCATGGACGGGGATAGGGAGTTTCAGGGTCCTAAGAAGAGGGTAGGTGGGGATTGGGGTTGAGACAGAACATGGGAGTGACCAGGAAGGTGAGTTCTTGTCTCAGTGTAATGAGTTGCTTTAGGCAGGTTATCCTTCTGCTCTGAGCCTCAATATTCCCACCTCTGAAATGACCCCAATAATGTGTATCATTGGGCCATAGAAGTTAAGAGTAAGGGCTTTGGAAATTGTAAAAGCTGTACACAGGGGAAGAACTTGTTGTAATTTGAGTGGCCAGAGGCCTCCTTCCCAGACTGCACTCTGGAGCCGTCTGGAAGGACCTGAGTCTCAGATCTGATCCCCAGAAATGGCTTACCGAGGCCTCCCTGGCCTGGGACAGCTCTGGAGGCTGCTTAGACTTTCCTGCCAGACCCCGCCTCCTCCATTAGCCTCTGCAGCCCCAGCCTGCCCTCCTGGGCTGACAATGGGCAATGGGCCTGGCTCACTGTCGCAGAACTTGGCCCTGAGAACCAGCCACCATCTCCTGCCTTCTTTCCACCCTATGATCTGCTCACTTTCCTGGCAGCCTTTGCCTGGAGGCCTCAGGAAATCTCTCCAAGCCTCCACTGGATAAGTGCTCCCATTGTCAAAAGGTGGAAACAGAGCCCCTGGAAGGAAAAGGAATTGTTCCAGGTCTGGAGTCCATCATCTCTTCCTCCCCTGCGTCCTGCAAGGACTGACCAGAGGTCTGGACCTTATGGATGGGCGTACTACTGCTGGGGGTGCACCTCAGGTATCCAGCCTGGTCCTGTTGATGCTCAGTAGGGATTTGTTGAGTAAGTGAATGAGTGAATGAATTAATGAAGGCATGAAATAGCAGATAGGTACTTGGGATCCTGAAACCTTTTTACAATTGAGGAAATTGAGGCATCCTAAAGCAAAGTGCCTGTTCCCTCAGCAGGTCACACAGCAGAGACTGGACCCTAAAGTCCTTGTTCTCCCACCTGTGGACATTCTGCCTCTTCACCTGGGCCCTGCAGCATTTCACGCTCTCCACGGGCAGAGCAAGAATTGGCCTAATTCCCTGGGTTTTATGGTACCTGGGCCCCCCACACTCCCACCTTCTCCCTGGTATACAAGAGCTCCTCCGGGCAGGGAGCACCTAAGCCCCTCCCCCAGGGTTAAAGCACAGGTGCTGGTGGACCACCCACCCAGGCTCATGGGGTCACCACCACCATGACATCTTTGGGAGCCTCTAACCCCCCTGACTCAGCCAGGCCAGTTTCATTGCTGGAGCTGTTTGCCCAAGGACAAATCACTGTCTCTCTCTGAGCCTCAGTTCCACCTATGTAAAATGCAGACCCAGTACCCCTGTGTGTGTGTGTGTGTGCATTGCACGGGGTTTGTAAAGAGCCAGGCATCACTGAGCTCAGTTTGTCATGCCCTTTCTGCCCCACGTCATGAGTGTGTGCTTAATCGACACCTTCGCTGTGAGGCCTAGGCCACGCATGGACCACTGACGGCCAGCCAGGGGGAGGTGGGCACTGCTTGTCCCTCCAGCCACAACTCTGCCAGGGTGCAAGTAGGCTCTCTCTGCTTTCCTTTTCCCACCAGAGAATCCCTCACCTGTCCTCCTGAGTCCTGGTGGTTCCCCAGCCAGCATCCTGAGCCTGGCTCCCCAAGGGACTTGTTCCATCTGTTCCGTTTACCTATTGCTGTATAACAAATCAACCTGAAATGTAGTAGCTTAAAACATTTTAATACATCTCACAAGTCTGTGGATCAGGAATTCAGGCAGGGCTTAGTGGGTCATTCTGCTCCATATGGCGTCAACGGGGGTCACTTGGCAATGTTTAGTGGATGGCTAGTCTGGTCAGAGAGGCCAAGACATCCATGAGACTTCACTCACAAGCCTACTGCCTTGGTGACGTCTGCAACAAGACCGAGCTCTCTCCATGCGATCCCAGCGTCTTCCCATACGGTCTCAGGCTTCAGCCGCTTCCCGGCTTGTTAACACGGGCACGCTACAGAAGCTCTTCCGAGCCTCAGTTCTCTCATCTGTAAAGCGGGGATGATAACACTACCCATTTATGCGGGCTGATTTGTGGAATAAATGTGTGTCTGAAGTATTAGTACTGCTATGAAGACAGTTCTCCCTAGCAAGTACAAAATACATTCGTTACGGGAATAACAACAAACCTTCCTCTTCATTTCCATTACATCGACGCACTCTCCAAAGACCCTGCGTACCAAGATCGGTCATCGTCACATCACAGAACAGGAGGCAGGACCCAGGCAGGGGAACGACTCGCTCCAGGACTGGCGGGGCCAGCAGGCGGGGCTGCGGAGCGA
The DNA here is from genome assembly GCA_007922815.1 of Macrotus californicus. NCBI lineage: Eukaryota > Metazoa > Chordata > Mammalia > Chiroptera > Phyllostomidae > Macrotus > Macrotus californicus. Next base: position 71,729 of record VMDR010001732.1, read on the forward strand.
GCAGCGAACTGCAGCCGCCCGGAGCCGCCGCCGCTCACCCTCCGCATCCCGCCCCCCGCCCCTCCCGCTGCGCCCGGTCCCGCTCCCTCCCCTACACACCCGGCCCCTGCTCGGGACTCGTCCCCCTCCAGTCGCCCTGTTTCCCCCTCTCGCTCTCCGGGACCCGCCGCTCTCCTTCCCTCGCTTCCAGAGCTTGGGCCCCACGCCTTCTCGTCTTCAGACCGGCTCCGGGACGGCGGGTGCCCCCTCCCGCCCCGCCTAGTCCCGGGGACGGGGCCCCGCCCCCACAAGCTCTCGCCCCGCCCCTCCTGTTTCCTCTCTCACCTACTCGCGCTCCCCAGGCCCAGACTTGAGCCCCGCCCCCTCCCTCGGAGGGGCCCCGCACCCCCACGCCCAGGGACTCTTTGTTCCAGAGCCGACGTGCGGCTGGCCTGGGAGCGGCTGACTCAGCCGAGTGGAACCAGACTTCGGCGCCCCTAACCCCACCCCGCGCTCCCTGGAGACCTGGAGGCTGGCGCCTGGGGAGGTGGGAGGGGCGAGCGCCGCAGCCCAGCCCTTCTTTTGTTCTGTAGAGCGTGCCTTTGCTCCAGCGCTCCGGACCTGGGCAGGAGACGGTTAAGGTTTCAGGTGCTGTTCCGGGAAACCCACACCGAGTGTGTAGCCCTGAAGCCTGGCTCCTGCTACGTCTTTGCAGTTGGCCTTGAGCAAGTCCTCTGACCTCCCTGAATCTCAGTTTCTTCACTTGTAAAATGGTAGCCAAAATGCTGATCTCGAAGGCTCATTGTGACAGTGGATGCAAAAACGAATAGGGAAGCTGCAGGTACAAAGTGGACGTTTGTTCACCCTCCTCCATCACCCTACTTTGCAGGGATAATTTGTCTCTTCCTAAAGACTGAAACCTCACGGTCTCCCGATCTCCCCGGTACACCCGCATCCCGGTGGAGGTATCCTGTCGCACATTTCCATAATATGCAGTAATTTCCTCTATTCAAATACTTACAAAAAAAATTAAGGTATAAATTTCGTTCAACGAAATGCAAAGAACTTAAACATACAGCTCTGTGAGTTTTGACGAGTGGAAATACTCCTGTAACTAACACTTCTGCGAAGACTTAGGTCATATCCGGGGGCACACACAGTTCGCTGCGTTCCTTCTCGGTGCATCGCGCCCCCACGCAAGGCAACCCCTGTTTCCGCTTCTGTCACCCTGAGAAGTTTTGTTTGTTCTATAACTTAATATAATGGAAAGCACACAATATGTTTTTTTTTTTAGTCTGGCCCCTTGAATTCAGCATAATGTCCTTGTTGTTCATACATATTGTTGTGTGTATTAGCAAATTTTAAAAATTGAGTAGCATTTCATTATATCACTATACCATAATTTGTTTTCTGTTGATGGAGATTAGGGTTATTTTCATTTTGGGGCTAGTATGCAGCTATGAACATTCTCACACAAATCTTTTCGTGCCCATGACTTTTTATTTCTCTTGGGTAAAGGGGTGGGATTGCTGGGTCATAGGGTAGTTGTATGTTTAATTTTCTAAGAAACTGCCAAAGAATTCTCTACAGTGGTTATAGCATTTTACATTCTCACCAGTAATGTGTGAGAATTTCAGCAGCTTCACATCCTCCTGAGCACCCGGCATGGCCAGCCTTTTTACTCCAGCTGTTCTAATGGGTGTAGCTCCTTATGGCATTACTTTTAAAATAATGAATCAATATTTTTTTAAAAAAGATTAATACTAGCACACAATTCTAAAGATACAAAAGGCTATTCAGTAAAAAAGTGGCCCAACTTCCATTCAAGATGGAAGCGTAGGTAGACACACTTTGCCTCCCCGCACAACCACAAGAAGAACCGCAACTAAACTCAAAACAAAAACCACGCAGAACTGCTAGAAAATTGAATTGTACGGAAGTCCGATAACCAAGAAGACACATTCATCCAGGGTAGGAGGGGCGGAGATGGGGAGCCGGGGTGGAGAAGAGAGGGGGGAGCATGGAGAGGCAGTGGTGATGGCAAAATGGGCGGTCCCACATTCAGGTGTGGTGGATAAAAATCAGAAGGGATACCTTGGGAGCAAGCAATCCCAGCCCCAGGCCAGACCACACAGCCCAGGGTATCAGAGCCAGGAAGATAAAGCCTCGAAACAGCTGGTTGTAAAAATCAGTAGGGTTTGGCCCTGGCTGGTTGTAGCTCAGTGGGTTGAGTACTGGCCTGAGAAACATAAGGGCTGCTGGTTTGATTTCCAGTCAGGGCTCACACATGCCTGGATTGCTGGCCAGGCCCTCAGGAGGGGGCATGCAAGAGGCAACCACACATTGATGTTTCTCTCCCTCTCTTTCTCCTTCCCAACCTCTCTTTAAAAATAAATAAAAAATTTTAAAAATCTTTAAAAAAAAGTAGGGTTTGGGGTAGTGGAAGAAAGTGCTGGGTCCTCCTAGGGCCTGCACAATCCTAGAACATATGCAAATCCACCCACTCTGGGGATCATCACCAGGGCAGCAGGTAGAAGGGCGCCAGTTGCATACGGGAGTGGGTGAAGTGACTGGAAACAGGGTGAGTGCCAGGCAAGCCTCCAAGGGCCAGGCAGCAGCACTGTCCCCTTTCCAACCCTCCCCACCACACAGCCCCACAAAGCAGTGAGGTGTGTTGCCCCACCCTGGCAAATACCTAAGGCTCTGACCCTTACACTTTATTTTATTTTATTTTTTATTTGTTCATTTTTAGAGAGAGGGGAAGACAAGGAGAAAGAGAGGGAGAGAAACATCAATGTATGGTTGCCTCTGGTGTGCCTCCTACTGGGGACCTGGCCTGCAACCCTGGCATGTGCCCTGACTGGGAATTGAACTGATGACCTTTTGGTTCACAGCCCACGCTCAGTCCACGGAGCTACACCAGCCAGGGCTGCCCCTTACACTTTAACTGGTGCACTAAGACAGGGAGTCAAAACAGCTCTATCAAATGCACAGAAATAAACAAAAGGAGGCTACAAAGTTGGAGAGGCAAAGAAATATGGCCCAAATGAAAGAACAAAACCCCCCAAAATCAGATGCAGAGTTCAAACTGGTGATAAGGATGCTCAGAGAAATCATTGAGTACAGCAAAAACACCAGAGAAGAAATAAAGGCTGCACTAAGTGAAATAAAGAAAAATCCACAGGGAACCAACAGTGAGGGAAGGAAGCTGGGATTCAAATCAGTGATTTGTAACATAAGGAAGAAATAAACATTCAACCAGAACAGAATGCAGAAATAAGAATTCGAAAAATGAGGACAGTATAAGAAGACTCTGGGACGTCTCCAAAACTCTCAACATCTGAATCATAGGGATGCCAGAAGGAGAAGAGGAAGAACAAAAAATTGAAAACTTATTTGAAAAAATAGTGAAAGAAAACTTTCCTAATTTGGCGAAGGAAATAGACATGCAAGTCCATGAAGCACGAGTTGGACCCAAAGAGGACCACACCAAGACACATCATAATTAAAATGCCAAAAGTTAGAGATAAAGAGAGAATCTTAAAAGCAGCAAGAGAAAAGGAGACAGTTACCTACAAAGGAGTTCCCATAAGACTGTCAGCTGATTTCTCAAAAGAAACTTTGCAGGCAAGGAGGGACAGGCAAGAAGTATTCAAAGTGATGAAAAGCAAGGACCTACAACCAAGATTACTCTATCTGGCAAAGTTATCATTTAGAATGGAAGTGCTTCCCAGACAAGGTAAAGTTAAAGGAATTCATCACCAGCAAGCCATTATTACATGAAATGTTAAAGGGACTTATTTAAGAACAGGAACAGGAACAGAATCATGGAGACAGAATGAAAACATGGAGATCATTCAGAGCATTATCAGTGAGGAGGAGGAGGAAGGGGGAGAATGGGGGAAAAGGTGCAGGGATTAAGAAGCATAATTAGTAGCTACAAAATAGACAGGGGGATGTTGAGAATAGTATAGGAAATGGAGAAGCCAAAGAACTTACATGCATGACCCATGGACATGAACTGGGAGGGACGGGATTGCTGGAAGGAAGAGGAATACCAGGCAGAGGAGAGCAAAGAGGGAAAAATTGGGACAACTGTAATAGCATAATCAATAAAACATATTTTTCTAAAAAAGAAGTGGCTCAGGTCACTCAATTTGTCTTGCTAGAAGGTATCAGCTTTTATGAGTGACTTGTGACTCCATGAAATTTCTTTCTTTACTGTCATTTTTCTCCTAGAATATAAGCCCCAGAAGGAGAGAAACCACCTACTGTGTTCACAGCTGTGGTCTGAGCTTCTCTCCAATGCTAATGGAAGCCCAATAAATACTGTTGAATGAATGCCAGGCACTGTTCTAGATATATCCTATAACTTATTACATTATCACATTTTTGATTCAAAAGAGTAGCAGGGTTTCCTATGGACGGAGCCTGCAACTGAGTGATATTAATAAAAATTTGTTACATGAATGAATGTTGATAAAGGAGATCCCCAGGGGCATTCTTGTAGGCAAAACAAGGTGGCTTTTTCCTTTGTCTCCCCACCCCTCAACACTTATGTCAGGCACTGGGCAAACCCAGAAACTAGACATCTGTTATCTTTGTTGCCCAACATTACTTCACCCTCTGGGAACAGGACCTCAATTTTTCTCTGGGGAATCTGACTTCCTCCACTGAGCTCACTTCCATCAGCTCCAGGTGAGAGCATGTGACTTGAGCCTAACCAATCAGATCATCTCAGCCCCTGACAGCAGTGATTTGGTTCAGGGATGCAACCCAGTGCGATTTAGGGCAACGATAGCCAGCCCTAGTCTTGTGTTCAAACTGTTGGGCAGGAGAGCTCTCTTTTTACTACTGGACTTGGAATTGTGAGGATGGGAGCCTGGGAGAGATGAGATGACAGGAACTGAGTTATTTCTGAAGTTAGGGTGCAAGCCACAGGGGTGAGGTCTTTGCCAAAGGACTTCTTTGTCCCCCCAAAGTGGGAAGGCCAGTGCAATAGAGTGGGAGAGGCAAGAAGAGATGAGTTCAGGGGGTCAGGTAAAGGCCAGTTTTGAGGGACCTAGTGGGCCATAGACAGGAGGTTGGATTTTACTCTGAGAAACTATTGGAAGGTTTTAGGTAGAGGAGTCATATGAGCTGATTCACATTTTAATTTAATTTAATTTATTTTTCTCCCTCCCTTGGAGGGAGAAAGAGAGGGAAAGAAACATCAATGTGTTGTTGCCTCTTGTGCACCCCCCTACTGGAGACCTTGGCCTGTAACCCAGGCATGTGCCCTGACTGGGAATGAACCTGTGACCCTTTGGTTCTCAGGCTGGTGCTCAATCCACTGAGCCACATCAGCCAGGCCACACCAGCCAGGGCTTATTATTATTTTTTATTGATTGATTTTAGAGAGAGAGAGAGAGGATGGGGGGAGAGAGATTGATTTATTATTCCACTTATTTATGCATTTATTGGTTGATTCTTGTATGTGCCCTGACTGAAGATCAAACCGGCAACCTTGGCATATCAGGATGACGCTCTAGCCAACTGAGCTACCCGGCCAGGGCCTGTCAGAATATTCATAATTTTTGGTGTGAGTCTAATTCAGTATCAGGCCTATGGAAGAGGATTTGCTAATATCTATTTTAAAATTTTAAATGCAGCCCTGGCCAGTATGGCTCAGTTGGTTGAAGCATCGTCCCATAACCAAAAGTTTGTGTGTTAGATTCCCTGTCAGGGCACATACCTAGGTCATGAGTTCTATCCTACATGCTTCTCTCTCACATGAATGTTTCTCTCTCTCCCTTTCTCTCTCCCCCCTTCTTCCCCCCGCCCCCACTAAAAGCAATGAAAAAAATGTCCTTGGTGAGGATTAAAAAAATGTTTTCTTTAATTGCGTATAACCGCAGATCAAACAATTTTGCTTCTACAGATCTGACTTACAGATGGACTTGTACATGGACACAAAGACATCATATACCAAGAGTATGCATTGCAGTTTTGCTCATTGTAGTGAAGACTAGGTGTCATCTAAAGGTGCCTCAATAAGCAACTGCTTAACGTAAGCTCCAGTCAGATAATGTACCACCAAGCAAACACCGAAAAGAACTAGTGCGTCTGAATGCGCTGTCACAGTACGGTCTCCAAGATGTGAAATAAGAAAAGTGAGAAATTGCATGCTGGTAGGGGCACAGAATGTCTCTGGTAACAGTTCTTCTGAGGCCAAGCAGAAATGGCAGGGGACGGACTAAACAATTTTGTGCTGAGTTTCTTGTTTAACCATGTGCACATATTACCTATTCAGTTTTTTTAAATTATTATTTTTTTCACTGCTTAGAATTTCTTTTCTTTTGAAAAAGATTTTATTTAGTTTTAGGGAGAGGGGAAGAGAGGGAGAAAGAGAAACATCCATGTGTGGTGGCTTGTCGAGGGCCCCCCACTGGAGACCTGGCCCACGACCCAGGCATGTGCCCTGATTGGGAATCGAAGTGGCGACCCTTTGGTTCACAGGCTGGCACTCAGTCCACTGAGCCATACCAGCCAGGTGTACCTATTAGACTGTTTAATGTTGTAATGGACATTGTTTTTGCTCAATGAAGGTTTTCTGGACCTCTTTTGTCTTTTCTGTGTGACCTTCACCTGGTTTTGGTGCTGGTGATTTAGTTTGCAAAGGCCTACCCCAAAGAGTCTCCAGAAGACTGGACTGTAGGTGCTGCAGTGCACTACAGAGAGCTGGAAGTACCTGGAGTTTTAAGTTCCAGCCCTGGCCCCCACCCCGCCCCCACCCACTGGGCATGCTTTGGCCAGTGACTGATCGGAATGGAATGGAAGCTCAGCTCCCTTGCCTCAGACTCCGGACAACTCAGTATTTCCACTCCGGAACCCTGGTAGGATCAGGCAGTGGTTACAGCCCCCTCAGGATTTTATCTGAAATCACATCCTTGTTTGCCCTTTCCGGTCCTGCTTCCCACTCTCTCTTACCAGGGTCTCCTGGGAGCACTTCCTTAATAAATCACCTGGACAAGAATCCTCATCTTGGCCTCTGCTTCTGGGAAAACCAACTTGTTTGTTTATTTGCTCTGATTAAAACATGACATCTCTATTTTATTTATTTGGTCATTTGTTTAATTAAAGAAGCAATATAGTCACTTTATTATAACTAATTTAAAATAAATACTGAGCACACCTCGCTTCTTGGTCTTTTGGCTAAGATCAAGTGTAGTAAAAAAACTGAGCACAGAGTAATGTTTAATTTTGCCGATCACAAGTCCACTGCTCCCTGAGAGGGCAAACTGAGCTGGTAATCACATGGGTGTCCTTTCAGACCTCCAATTATGTGTGTTTTTTTGCTTGTTTTTTCATAACTGAGAGAGCTCTGTATGTTTCACTCGGCGACCTGCCTTTTTTCTTTAAGCATCTGTCCTGAATGTTTTTCCACATCAGCACATCTACACCTGCCTCCAGGGTGACCTTCCTAAGCCGCCTGTGACATTATGCTGCTCCCCTGCCTAGGGCCCTTGCAGAAATGCTTCCCACTGCACTTGGAATAAAATCAAACCGCTTACCACGGCTGGCTACCGGTGCAGCCTGCTTTGACCCCGCCCACCACTTGTCTCATGTCACACTCATCTCCTCTTGCACAGCACACTCCAGTCACACCAGACACCCCTGAGTCACTTGAATGTGCCATACTTTTATTTGCCTCAGGACCTTTACATGACCCATTTCTTCTTTCTAGAATATTCTTCCCCCTCCCACTTTGCCTAGCTAACTCCTACTTATGTTTGAAGTCCCAACAGAAAAGGCTTCCCTGAGGCCCCAGGCTGGGTGGCATCCCTTGTCATACCTCTTTACAGCATACAGTATTTTACCTTTGGGGCATTTGTAAATAACTAATTAGTCTTGTCATTAACTCCCATCGGTAAGCATGCTTCTAATTAGTGGGTGGAGCATCCCTATGACTATCATTTCATGCCTCTCCAACTGGAACGCAAGCTCCACAAGAAGAGGCGCTCTTCTGTCTCGTTCACCCACATCCCTAGCAACCAGCACAGTTCCAAGCAAGGACGAGAGGCTCAGCGAGTGGTTGGCACTAAAGGGACAGGGAGACCTGGACAGACACTGCCAAGGCAGCTCCTGTTGCCCTCTCTCTGAGGCAATGCTGCCTCTTGCTTCTGCTTTGCTCTTGGGCCTCCTGGGTTTGCCTCTCTCTAGACCCATGTCCACCACTCACGGTGACTGGCTGCTCTCTCATCGCCTCCACCTGTGCACAGTTTAAGCGTCCACATGGTGCAACCCTCCAGCAGGACTTTTCTGCCCTGGCGCCCACCGCCAGGGACCCATCCCAGCCATTCCTCCCTGGCCTCTGGCCAGGACAGCAGCAGGAAGGACTGTGGGAGCCGGGGCAGGTGAAGTCAGAGGGAGAAGTGGAAGGTGGCAGGAAATCTTGACTGGCATTTTGTCACAAATGTAAAAGGAACTAAAAATACAGTTTTTTCCCTCTTGTTTAAAAAAACTGAGATGGCAACTGCTGCTTCCTAGATAAACTGTGAGTTGCTTCTTCACACTCATAGAGCCACTTGGGGCTGTCTGTCCAGCCCCGATGCTCTGGGAACTGACCCTGAGCATAGAGAAGGGTGTGTATGATCTCACCCCAGCGATCATAGCTGATGTGGTCTGGGGGGAACACCTGGCTCAAATCGGGCCAATCAGAGTTCTCGTGCTGAATTTGCCACAGAGCTCCAGAACTGACCCAGCGATTTACCACCAGATGCCCAAGAAAGTAAGAAGAAGGAGAAGGAAGAGGGAGAGCACAGGCTGCAGAGAGAAACAAGGGACACAGACTTGCACCTTCTTCAACAAATATCTGCTGAGCAGCAGTGGGTCAGGCAACGGTCTGTGTGCTGGGAAGGCATTGGTGAGCCATGAAAGCAAACCCCCTGCTCTCCCTTAGAGAGGACATTTTAGTGGGGGAGACACAGTAAACAGGATAAATAAGGAAAATAAAGTTAGATGGTGATAGGAGCTAAGGAGAAAAAATAATAAAGCTGAGAAGTGGGACCGGAGAGGGCAAGGATTGAAATGCTAGCGAAGGTGTTCAGGAAGTCTTCACGAAGAAGGTCCTGTTTGGGGGGGGGGGGGGAAATGAAGGCCCTATTCGGGTAACGATCTGAAGAAAAAGGAGGCAAGTCATGTGACCCCTGAGGGAAGAACACTCCAGCGACAGGGAACAGTAAGAGCAGAGGCCCTGAGGTGGGAGTGTGCCTGGTGACCACTGTGGCAGGGACAGAGTGCAAGGAGGAGGGGAGTGTGAGATAAAGCCAGAGAAGCCACAGGGGCTGGATGTGCAGAGTGAGAACGCTATGGGGAAGTTTCGGGCAGAGGGGTTACATGATCTGACTCGCCCGCTAAAGCGTGACCAGTCGGGGGGCTGCAGGGCCAGAAGCGGGAGGCCTGTTAGGCCTGCGCAAGATGCGGGCACCAGGCGAGGGTGGCTTGGGTCAGAAACAGCGGTTGGTGAAAAGGCTCAGATTCTGGGGATATTTTGAAAGTAAAGCCAGCAGAACTTACTGACAGATTGCAAAGAGGCGTAGAAAACAAGAGTCAAGATGACTCTGAGAGCGACTAGCAGAGGACACAGGGCCCGTGTGCCTGCCAGAGGACAGCTGCAAACAGAGGAGTGGCTTCGCTGCTTTCTGGCTCCTGGGCCTCCTGCCTGCACATCTTGCTCTGGGAACTGGGCATGGGTGCTCTGACCAGCCCTCTCACTCCCTGCTTAGGCCGGTTTGAGTGGGTGTCTATTAGGAGCAACTAAGAGATGCTCCCCCGCTGGTTCCCCACCCCCACACCCTTTCCCATTTCGGTGGCCTGAAACCTCGTAGTTCTTTATATACACGTCTGTCTCTATCATGGCACCACGAACTCCCTGAAGGCAGGGACTTTGTTGTCCACATCTGCCTTTTCAGGAACTAACAGGGCCTGGCGGGGAAAAAGTACATGACGGCTGCCAGTTGAGACAAATCAAGTCCAATGAAACGTCAGTCGAGGGTGTCCGACCTTTTGGTGTCGCTGGGCCACACTGGAAGAAGAGTTGTCTTGGGCCACACAATAAACACACAAACACTAGCACCAACGAAAACTGATGAGCAAAAAAAGGTTTTAAGTAACCTTATGATTTGGTGTTGGGCCGCCTTCATAGCCCTCCTGGGCTACATGTGGCCCGTGGGCCCCAGGTTGGACACCTCTGGCCCTGAGAGTAATGGACTCAGAAATGGAAAACAACCTGTGTGGAGAGCACCTCATTCCCACCCCAACCTAAGCAACTCCGCTTTTTCTCTTTAATGTACTGGGCTTCCAGGGGGTTTCCCACTAAAAAATAATAAAGGTCCTCTGGTTTAAATGAGAAGAAAAGCGATTGAGGGGTACTCTAAAGCTGGCCGGGGTGCAGCTGAGCAGCCACCCAATTTCACAGCTGCGAACCCCCAGAGTTCAGGAGATAGTAGAACCAGGTGGTCCTGGCCTATGCGTGAGGATGGGGCCAGAAACTGGGGACTCGTTAGCACTGCTGTGGAAGAGGGAGACCCTCAGACCCCTCTCCTGTTCGACGTTCTGGCAACGCATCATGTTCAACCTCAGTTTCCCAAAGTTGAATTTTGCCTTGGATTTATGAGCATTTTCCATACTGGTGAATTATTTTCGTGCTGCCTTTGAAATTGTGGATTAAGCTCAACTAGGTTCTCAAAACTATGTCAAATGACTAAAACCTTTTCGAAAGGAAAATAATCTTCAATGCTTTGGAAAAGTAAGAATGATTGATAAACTGCATTTATTTAGGCCACAAACTTGTCCCTTGGCAGCACATGCACTTTAACATAAAATACTGTATCAGAAGTGATGTTCTGGCCTTAAACAGAAGAGACTGTAGCAGTTTGCATGACTTAGAGCCATTATTTTTTTTTTAACTTTTTTTTTTTAAGATTTTATTTATTTATTTTTAGACAGAGGGGAAGGGAGGGAGAAAGAGAGGGAGAGAAGCATCAGTGTGTGGTTGCCTCTCACTTGACCCCTACTGGGGAACGTGGCCCGCAACCCAGGCATGTGCCCTGACTGGGAATCGAACTGGCGACCCTCTGGTTCGCAGCCCGCGCTCAGTCCACTGAGCCACACCAGCTAGGGCAGAGCCATTATTTTTGATGTGGAATCGCTTAGTGTGGAATTCAGATCCACAGGCAAACATCCACTTGCCTCCATATGGAAGCTTTTGTACAAATAAGACAAGTATTTCCTGACTCTTTGGTTTCCTAGAAGGAATTTTTTTTTAAGATTTTATTTATTTATTTTTAGAGAGAGGGGAAGTAGGGAGAGAAAGAGAGGGAGAGAGACATCGTACTCCCTGCACCCGGGAACCTGGCCTGCAAACCAGGCGTGTGCCCTGACTGGGAATCGAACCAACGACCCTCTGCTTTGTAGTCTGGTGCTCAGTCCACTGAGCCACATCAGCCAGGGCTCCTAGAAGGAATTCTTGATGAACAGCCGCACACCTTCCCGTCTGCGCCCTCATACTCACACTCACAGTGTTTCCGAGATGCCTCCTGTGTTTCAAAGTATTTGTTACCACTTTGAATATTGCACCCCCAGCAGATTGTCTTGGAACTTGGGAGGTTTTTTCAGACATGTCTCTTTGGGAATATTCTAACAGTTACTAAGGCCTGTAGGGTCATCGATTTACAATAAAAGCTATATTGTACCTAACAGTTTTCTAGACTGAAGCTACATCATCCGACACATTTATGTGCCTACTAATGGCACAGTGTTAGTGTAACGTGGCACCGTTCCCATTTCCAGCGCTTCCAAATGTGGCATTTCCTTTGATCCAAAATGCAGCGTTGCCTGGCTCCGTGTGAGCCAGTAAAACCAGCGCTTGGGTGACTGCACAAAGGCATCTTGGTGTTAGCTGTTAATTGTGTGAAGTTGAAAACCGGCTTCTTGAGCCGGGCCTGATACTGTGAAAATTAATCTCATAAAAAGAACCTTGTTCTTTATTTTGCACATGGGGATGCTTGGAGAAGTTCAGACCTTTTTTTTTCTGTGTCAAATGATGTTTCACATATAAGACAGCTATCGGAATTAAGGTTACGATAATAGCAATGGAAATTAGAAGAGAAGAGTTGGATATAAAGTTATGGGACTATCACAGAAGGCAGAGCAGAACGACAAGGAGATGGAAAATAAAAGAAGTTATCAGAAAACTAGAGGGCCGGTCTAGGACCTGTGATTCGGGAGTTCCAGAGAGAACAGAGGAAATAAGGGAGGAAAGCCTGAAAACAAAACAAAACAAAAAATTCAAGAACTCTGAAGAACATGCATGACCGTAGTGAGCTTCACTGAGTTCCCAGAGATGTAGCTGAAACCCGGTCCATGCCAAGGTACATCGGCAGGAAATCTTAGAGCAATAGGCACAAAAAGAAGAGCTTATGAAATTCCCAAGAGAAAAGCAAGTTTTCCGTGGGCATGAGCATGCGCGTGCATGCACAGAGTCTGACTGTTATGTTAGATCTTGAGAAACAAAGGACATTGACTCTGTCACTACGCAAAAGGCAGTATGTGTAAGAATGTGCTTTTCTGGGTGAAGTCTGTTGCTTTGTCTGCCTAGATCGATGCCTCATTCTCCTGGGAGATGGTCCTGTCCTTCTGTCCCCCTCATATGAGGTCTGTCCAGAAGGACTCCAGTTGTGTAATATGAAGAATAGAGACATTTATTAAAAAAGATTCAAGATGCAAGAAACATTGTATATTTTTTGTACATACAGTGACGCCTCGGTCCCTTTCAAAGTAAGCACAGGACAATGACGCCTGGGTCCCTTTCAAAGTAGGCACCTTGGGACCTTACACAGTTTTCCCGGTTGCCATCTGCTGTCTTGTCATATTTTCCTGAATCTCATTGACAGTCTAAAATCTCTTCCCTTTCAAAGGTGATTTTAGTTTTGGGAAAAGCCAGAAGTTGCAGGGCACCAAATCTGGGCTGTAGGTGGGCTGAGTCACCTGGGTGATTTGATGTTTTGGCAAAAAACTCAACTTGAGACAGGAGGCATGAGCGGGCATGTTGTCGTGATGAAGCTGCCAATCACCACTTGCCCATAGCCGTGGCCTTCTGAATCGACTGAACAGATTCTGTGGAGGAATGTTCAAGGACTGTTCAAATGTTCAAACACAAAATTTGATGCAGATTCGTTGCTCTCCTCAGTCATTTTGAATGTGATGGCCACACAGTACACCTCCTTACTCAACGGCATCTACCGCCCCCGCTGGCTAGGACAGTGAAACCGTCATTGTTCACACGTGCCTGTTCCAGTCCACTCTCCTTGGCTGCCAGGTTACGTCCATGTTGCACAAACCATTCTTGTTATATTACCAACAGCTGGGTGTTTTCCAGACAAACCTCACATACCCCGTGTTTCAAATGGGTGCTCCCCAGTCTTACAGGGCCCCACCTCTCTGGCCATGTGATATCTCTCAGAGCTTCCCTGATGATTATTAAACTCAGAGCTAGAGAGAGTGACTGCCTTCCTGCCAGGTGTTAAGAACGGGAGCTTCTATAGCTGCTGGCCACCACGACTCCAGCATTTATCTGAGACAGTGCAGTTCAGACCGAGGCAGAGGTGAGACACTCGGCACCCTCTGTGTCCTTGGATCCAGCTTCCCTGAAACCGGTGCGAGCTAGACCCCTGCACTGTCCGTGGTGATGTGAGGCTCCAAAACAAAAGTGGAGACGTCCGTCATTTGAAACAAAGACTTGTGCTGAATCCAGAAATGTGAGAGAGCAACTGTACTTACTTGTGCAATAATTAATAATTAGAACTGACACTCACAGAGACTTCCAGTGTGCCAAGCAGTGTGTAAATACTTTTAGTGTAGTATTTCATTCAATCTTTCCAATAGCCCCTTGAATGAGGAATCTGAGGAGAGAGCACCTGAGTTCTTTTTTCATGGCCTGGGATTAAAATTCAAGCACTTAAGAGACCACCAGAGGCCCTCCCCTCAGTGGGGCACCCCTGTCCTGCCCACACTTCCCTTCTTCTTACTCCCTCCAGGCCGCATGCCACCTTGCCACCTTGCTTCTGTGGAACGCTTCCTCCCTAGCTCTGCTTGACAAAGTCCTACTCACCCTTCAAGATCCACTCAGACGTGCCCTGACCTGTTCCATCATGAACGCTTCATCCTCAAAGGTGGATTATTTCCTAGCCTCTTCTGTGTCCTCACGGCATAAGCAAAATATTATGAAATTATGGGCCCAGACTCTGTTCAGGTGACATTCAAATCTTATCTCTACCACTTTCTTGCTTGGACAAGGGTCTTAACACATTGACTTCAGTTTCTTTCCCTGTAAAATGTGTTGAACCAGCCCTGGCTGGTGTGGCTTAGTGGACTGAGTGTCAGCCTGCAAACCAAAGGGTTGCTGGTTTGATTCCCAGTCAGGGCACATGCCTGGGTTGAGGACCAGGTCAGATCCCTAGTAGGGGGCGAATGAGAGGCAACCACACATTGATGTTTCTCTCCCTCCCTTCCACTCTAAAATAAATAAATAAAATCTTTAAAAAAATAAAATAAAATGTGTTGAACTAGTACTGTCTTATAGGATTTTTGTGAGGATTATATTATTTAATACATACATGTAACAAGTTCTTAAAACACTGCCTGCTCTATAGTGATCATATAATAATTGCTAACCATTGTGATTATTAACATATAATCTTATCATTAGAATCTTAGATTCTTTTTTAAATAAATACTACAGTTTATTTATTTTTATTTAAAAAAAAGATTTTATTTATTTATTGTTTAGAGAGAAGGGAAGGGAGGGAGAAAGAGAGGGAGAGAAACATTCATCGGCTGCCTCTTGCACACCCCCCATCAGGGCCCTGGCCTGCAACCCAGACATGTGCCCTGACTGGGAATTGAACCAGTGACCCTTTGGTTCGCAGGCTGGTGCTGAATCCACTGAGCCACACCAGCCAGGGCAAACCTTAGATTTTTTTGTAAGGTGGAAATAACAACAGCTCAGCCTCACAGAGTTGTCATGAGATTTAGATCAGCTACCACTTGTTAAGTACCTGGCATTATCATCAGCACACCACAAACAGGAGCCGCTGCCACCAGCCGTTGATGTCTCCATCTATTTTGAGAGTTTTCACGGTGTACTTTCTGTGGCTGCCTCCCTCCCCGCCTGCCCCCACCTCCACCCCCACCCCATGCCCAGGCATTGGCGTCTCGTGGGCAAATACCCTATGTGATGATCCAAGCGGCTGCTCCCTTAAGACTTCTCTCCCTGGCTTCCCACTGACTGGCTTCCTAGTTAGAAGCTAAACATTTAAGTCTGGTTAGGTTCTTTTAAAAATAGTTCCTGGCTGCATATGAAATACACAGATCAAGTCTCCTTATAAAAAAAGATGTACGCTTTATAGCTAAGGCTAACCTGGTGCTGATCCCAGCCCTTTCGGAGGTTGCTACTGTACCAGTTGATGACTTATTTTTATTGAAGCTGCTCAGCCTTTGGCCCATGTCAGCCATCAGTCTGAAGGCTCATGTCTTTCTTCTATTCTGGAAAAATCCTCAGGCCTCATTTCTTCAAGTATTGCCTCGCTGCCATTCACCCCATTCTCAACTCCTGGAAGGCATGCTAGATGCTTGCCGTCTGGCCTCCACTGCACTTCATTTCCCTCTCTTTTCCCTCCTCTCTTTCCCTTCTGGGTCAGCTTCTCGGCATTATTTTTATTTTCCCCTGAAATGTGTTTGTGTTATAATGGAGCAGTGAAGGATGCTTTCGAGCTTACTGACAGCTCATGTGGTCCTAATACTTCATGACAGTTTTGGAAAGTACATGATCTTACGGAATAGAGACGGTTTTATAAAGAAGCAAATGGCAAAAGTGAAATGTAGTTGTAATCCTTTCCAAAGTCTCACGCACTTTGAGAGACCGATGGTGAATTAAAATTTTAAAAGTACAGGGGAAAAATGTTTTTCACCAAGAAATTAGGAGAACCATTTGCTGGCATTCATGTTTTAAGTGCCTCCAGTAAAATATTATGAGGTGAAACAACTTTTCAATGGCCGGTAATAACATTCAGCTGGTGCGAACGTTCATTGGACTTAGCCCAAAGGGAAGGGAGGGTGCAATGGGCCATTTTCTGCATAGCCAAGTGCGCCCTCCGTCTCCAGTGGCTGATCCTCAGGCCACCCCGCGGGCGCCTGGCACACGCACTGACCCCTTTGCCTCACTTAAGAATCCAGTGCCCTAATGATGACATAATGGCCGCTCAGATTACTCTCAAGAGCTCTCTGATGGGAGGGTTCTGAAAGCTAGCCAGTGCCAGCTGCTTTCCCCAGGAACAAAGCAACTTCTGCGGCAAACTGAATCACTTTCCAAGACCTCTTTAACCTGTGACCCACGTAAAATTTTTTTATTGCTCTTCCTGTTTACTGATTAATTACGACTGTAATTTGTGTCAAGTATTTTTCTTCCACACATGCTCAATGTATCAGTATAACTATTTCTCTTTTTAAAAGTTTTTTGAAAGATTTTATTCATTTATTTTTAGAGAGAGGGGGAGGGAAGGAGAAAGAGAGGGAGAGAAACATCCATGTGTGGTTGCCTCTCACACATCCCCTACTGGGGGCATGGCCTGCCACCCAGGCATGTGCCCTGACTGGGAATGGAACTGGCGACCCTTTGGTTTGCAGGCCCGTGCTCAGTCTACTGAGCTATACTAGCCAGGGCCTCAATATTTCTATTTCTCAACAACAGAGAATGCTGGCTGTACCCAGTGCCTTGGGTTATCTTTTGTTTCTTTTACTGTACTTTGCTTTGTTAGCTATCAGAATGTTTTGGGGCAGACAGAAAAACTGGAAAGTGGATTGTGACCCACACAGTTGTCAAGCTGAGTAACTTCTGATAACACAAGATCTAATCCAGCTTGCCCCTGGAAGAAATTCAGGCAACTTGGTGTTTACTCAGGCCTTCACATCATGGTGTCGATTTCTAGCAGAAATTGTAACTCTCAACACACATGTGCTTTCAAAGGAAAAATAAAAACAAGTCATTTAAAGATATTATTTTCCAATATGTTACTCGATGGACTTTTGTAGCAGATTGACTATTGAAAATTTAATTCGGGTTATTTTTGAAACAGATAAATTGAAAGTGTGTTTAAAACACAATTAAATCAGTATGTGTGGCCAACTCGCTTACAAGTTTCTTATTTTAAAGGTGTAGTGAATTCATATTCTGCAGTATTCCATCGGCCAATCAAGTCGTTTGCCTTCAGAATTGCGTTTTGCAGACACAGAGCATCACGAACTGTGTCCTGGAGTAAGGAGTGTGGTTTCCTGGCGTCGGGTGGCCCACAAACTCCTGTTCGGCTACTTCCCCCAAATTAGTATCGTGTAATTTTTATTACTTCCCCAGAAAATTAGGGAAACACTCATAAACACACTGTTCTTAACAGATAAAAAGGGATAACAATTCTCTTTACAATTCTTCACTGTCAAAACATTTTTAAGTTCTGTATAACTAGATGTTTAGACATCCCTATATTATTTGCTCACTCACAGGAGACAACTAAATGAAAACCACATTAGACTCTTTCAAAAGCTAAATCTTAATATTAAACTCCATTGTCCATCTTTTGGTATCCAGATTAAAATTCGCAGAAATGAAATGGGAACACGATATAAAAGAATTTAGATTTGCTGGGGTCTTAGGCTAACTACCTTCCGAACGCCAGGAGAAGGGGGTTCTGCTCCTCTTACTAATTACTCTTATTTCATTTCTGCTGCTTTGGGGCTTATATGTGGCACTTTTGGGGATAGGAAAGGGGCTAAAAGAGGGCAGATCTTACTGGTTTCTATTAGAGAGAAAGTTTCTGATATTCTTTCTTTTTTCTTCTTCTGTTAATATTGCAGGACAGGTTTCCTTTGGTATCTTGGCAGTGGTTTCCAGTCAGATCACAGATGCCAATGGGTTGGGGAGGGTCAGATTCAGCACAGGACGTGGGCACTGGCTGTAGGAATCCAGGAAGCAGGAAGGCATTGCTCAATAGTCTTCAAAGGCATGCTTGGGTTGAATTACCACGTCTGTTGGATAAACTTGGTGCAATAGCCAGCTCTACAGGGTGAGATTTTCCAGCTGAGTCACATGGGATCCTTTTAGTATCCCTTGACTAATGGAATCCATGACTAAACTCTGACTTCCGGTTCCCTCAGCAGGTGGTCTTGGAGCACTGGCCTGTGGGAGGGACGTTAGGTGGTATGTGATGCTGTCCACCAACACAGTCCCTTGCCTAAGCCCGGCACCCCCATAGTTGCTGTCATCAGCAGCTGCCTGGACACTTCCATGCTAGAGAGAGACATTCAGGCCACCTCCAGGTGAGGCCAAAAGGAGGTCTTTAGCCTGGCCACGTGAGCCTGCTCACCCACCTCTTTCTCTTATGCTCATAACCACTTGTTAATTTGTGTGCTTCTTAAAGTCACTTGTAATCTATAATCATCGTCCCTTCCCCTCCGTTTTTCCCATTTTTTGATAGAGGTACAATTGCCGTAGAATGCAATCCTCAACTCAGAAGTGTAGGTTAGATGAGTTTCGACAAAGGCACACACCCCTGTAACCCACACCCTTCTCAAGGTAAAGAATATTTGCATCACCCTAGAAAGGTTCCTCAGGCCCACCTCTGTTACTCTCCCCGCCTTCATCCCAGGCAACCAGAACCTCCCTGATGATAAAGCACAGCAAGAGTTCGGTATTCTGATTTTTGCGCAGTACTGTATCATTAGCAATTATTCACGGTAATAGGTGGAAAGAAGTCATATTGACCGATTGTCAAGCGCTTCATGAGTATTATCTTACTTATTTCTCACAACCACCTTATTGGGTATCAATATCCTGATTTTACAGGTGAGGCACAGAGGCTCAGTTTGGTGAAGCAGCCTAATTGGTAGCTTGGGTCATAGGTGGCGAGACTGTTATTAGGAACAGAGGCCCTGAAGCTTCCAAATTTCTGCCCCATTCTGCTCACATTGCCCCTACGAGTGACATTTTTTAAAAAATGCCAAGGTGGGATGGAGGCAAGACAACCTATGAGGTGTCAGAAGCCTGGGAGCATGTCCTCGGGGAGGGCCCAGAGTTTACTGCGGGGTGCTGGAGTCTGCTCACTTCTGCTCCTGACTGCACCCTGTTCAATTTCCAGGTTGATGTGGAGTTGGAAATGAGCTTGAAATCAGCCACAGTGAGAGTATTCACAGCAAGGAAATCAACAAATGTTACAAACCAGAGCTGTCTTTTCACCCAACAGCGGGTGATTTGACAATTACCAGCACACTGCTGGTGACATTCGACTACCCTTTTCTGTGTAGAATCATTGATGGTCAGATAAATCTGCCTAAACAGTGGGGTGACAAAGACACAGGAGGTGAGCATCTGATCTGAGTTTGGTAGTCCACTAGATGAGCGACCTTGAGTTCATTGCTCAGGGTCGCTGTAGACAAGGGGGGGGGGGCGGGCAAGCCAAGACATATCAAGTTAGAGTCCTGATAGCACCTCTAGCTGGGGCTTTCTGATTATTCCAGGCTGTGGGGCAGGACCAGAGTAGTGCAAGACTAGGCATGTTTTAATGGTCTCTTAGCCCATTAATAATGTAGTAGCTTGCCTGGTGAGAGAGATCTTAATTTTTGGTTTGGCAAGAGAAGCTGCTTCTCAGCCTAGATGAACACAGAAAGTCACTTAGGGGCTGAGCTGTCCAGAGAAGGATTCCTGGAATGACCCCTATTACTTATATAAATAGAAGGCTGGTTTTCCTGCTATCTGTGTGCTTGTGTGTGTATATGTGTGAATGTACTCTTTGTGGCCTGACGTGGGACCCCCTCCAAATTGGTGTCTGGGTGGAGACAGGAGGACAGAAGGAAATTTGCATTCTGGGGATGATTGGACTGAGAACCATCCCCTTCCCTTTGAAGGTCAGTGTTATTAGACTCTCTTTTTTTCTTTTTTTAAAAATATATTTTATTGATTATGCTATTACAGTTGTCCCATTTCCCCCCCTTTATTCCTCTCCACCCTGTGTACCCCCTCCCACCTGCATTCCCCCTCTTTAGTTCATGTCCATGGGTCATATATATAAGTTCTTTGGCTTCTACATTTCCTATACTATTCTTAACCTTCCCCTGTCTATCTTATACCTACCATTTATGCTTCTGATTCCCTGTACCTTTTCCCCCTCTCTCCCCACCCACTCCCCTGATGATAACCCTCCATGTGATCTCCATTTCTGTGATTCTGTTCCTGTTCTAGTTGTTTGCTTAGTTTTTGTTTTTGTTTTAGGTTTGGTCGTTAATAACTGTGAGTTTGTCATCATTTTACTGTTCGTATTTTTTATCTTCTTTTTCTTAGATAAGTCCCTTTAACATTTAATGTAATAAGGGCTTGGTGATGATGAACTCCTTTAACTTGACCTTATCTTGGAAGCATTTTATCTGCCCTTTTATTCTGAATGATAGCTTTGCTGGATAGAGTAATCTGGGATGTAGGTCTTTGCCTTTCATGACTTGGAATACTTCTTTCCAGCCCCTTCTTGTCTGCAAGGTTTCTTTTGAGAAATCAGCTGGCATTCTTATGGGCACTCCTTTGTAGATTACTGTCTCCTTTTCTCTTGCTGCTTTTAAGATTCTCTCCTTATTTTTAATCTTGGGTAGTGTAATTATGATGTGCCTTGTGTGTTCCTCCTTGGGTCCAACTTGTTTGGGACTCTCAGATCTTCCTGGACTCCCTGGAAGTCTATTTCCTTTGCCATATTGGGGAAGTTCTCCTTCATTATTTGTTCAAATAAATTTTCAATTTCTTGCTCTTCCTGTTGTCCTTCTGGCACCCCTATGATTTGGATGTTGGAACATTTAAAGATGTCCTGGAGGTTCCTAAGCTTCTCATATTTTTGAATTCTTGTTTCTTCATTCTGTTCTGGCTGAATGTTTCTTTCTTCCTTCTGCTCCACACCATTGATTTGAGTCCCATTTTCCTTCCCATCACTGTTAGTTCCCTGTACATTTTCCTTTATTTCACTTAGTATAGCCTTCATTTGTTCATCTAATTTGTGACCATATTCAACCAATTCTGTGAGCATCCTGATCACCAGTGTTTTGAACTCTGCATCTGATAGGTTGGCTATCTCCTCGTTGCTTAGTTGTGTTTTTTTCTGGAGCTTTGATCTGTTCTTTCATTTGGGCCATTTTTTCTGTCTTGGTATGCCTGTTAGGTAGTAAGGGGCAGAGCCTTAGGTGTTCACCAGGGTGGGGCAACCCACGTGGCTTCGTTGTGACTCTGTTTGTGGGGGAGGGGTCAGAGAGGGAGCAGTGCTGCTTACTCAGCTCTCTGCCAGTTTTTAGTCACTTTCCCTGCTACCCACAATCAAATTGGGCTGTTCCGGCGCTGATTTCTGGGTGGGTGGACTTGTGTAAGTTCTAGGACCCTGTGGGTCTCTCCAACGAGCTCTCCTGTGAGGCTGGGAGTTTCTCCCGCTGCTGCTGCCTCAACCACCACAGGTGTTTTCAGTCAGAGGCTTTGAGGCTTTATTTCCCCGTGCTGGGACTCTGGGTTTCGTGGTCTATCTCGCTCCCCAGTTGCTCCTCCCAGTTTATCTGCACGTGGGTGTGGGACCACCCAGTCCACCAGCCACCGCCTTGCCGTGAGTACTCTCTGCCCTGGTTGCCCATCTCCACCCTTCCTTCCAGTCTGGGTGAATGTTTCTTCTTTAACTTTTTGGTTGTCGGACTTCCATACAGTTCAATTTTCTATCAGTTCTCGTTTTTTGTTTTTAAATTTGTTGTTGTCCTTCTTTTGGTTGTGAGTTGAGGCACCGTGTGTCTACCTATGCCTCCATCTTGGCTGGAAGCAAGAATCTATTATTAGACTCTCTTTAAGGAATAACATGTCTTCTCTCTTTCTATTCTCTTTCTGGAATTCTTAGGACTTAGATGTTGTTCTTCTGAACTCATCTCTGTCTTTTTCCTCTGAGATTTGAAGTTAACTTAGACAAATTAGAAAATACAGGCTCGCTCTGGCTGGTGTGGCTCAGTGGAATGAATGTTGGCCTGCAAACTGAAAGGACACTGGTTCGATTCCCAGTCAGGGCTCATGCTTGGGTTGTGGGCCAGGCCCCCAGTTGGGGGGCATGCGAGAGGCAATCAATCCATGTTTGTCTCTTTGTCTTCCTCCCTCTCTTCACCTCTCTCTAAAAAATAAATAGAATCTTAAAAAAGAAAAAAGAAAATACAGGCTCTCCCAAGTTATTTTTTCTAGTTATTTATTGAGAGTACAAAGAAAAACCATTGATTTTGTCATATTTATCTTGCAGTCATCCTCCTTACTAAGTTGTATTGGTTTCCTAGGGCTGCTATGACAAAGGCCATGACAAACTTGGTGGCTTAAAACAGAAATTTTCTTTCTCAGAGTTCTAGAGGCCAGAAGTCCAAACTCAAGGTGGCAGGGCCATGCCCTGCAGGGGATAGTCCTTACTTGCCTCTTCCTGCTGGTGGCTCCAGGTGTTCCTCAGTTTGTGGCTGAACAACTCCAATCTCTGCCTCTATCTTCACATGGCCTTTTGCTCTTCTCTGTCCATCTCTGCCCTGTGCGTCTCTTACAAGGACATTTTTCATTGGATTTAGGGCCTACCTAGATAATCCAGGACAGTCTTGGCTTAACATCCTTAACTTCATCACATCCGCAAAAACTTTTTTTCCAAATAAGGTCACATTCCTGGTTCCCAAGAGGTAGACATATTTTTTAAGGAGCTACTGCAGGTGGTTTGGTGTGGGACTTTTTTTTCTGCAGCTAGAGTTTATTGGGTTTTCTTAAGTAAATCAAAACATCATTCAGCATCCATTAAATCAACAAATACTTATTGAACAGCCCCTCTGGGCTAAGGACTTCTATGGGTCCCGGGTTCTAGGTGCTGGGAACACATTCATAAACAAAACATAGAAAAATCCTTGACTTTATAAAGCAACAGTCTAGTGAGGAGAGATAGAGAATCACAAGTAATAAATATAAAATAAATCAGGATGATAACTTCTATATGAAAAATAAAGGAAGCTTAGGGATAGAGAGTGATAGAAGGGTTATTTTAAGTACATTTTTTTGGGGAAGGCCACTGTGATCAGCTGACACTTGAGAAATGACTTGAATCATGTGAATCACTGGAAGGATGTTCTCGGCAAAGGTGAAGGTCCTGGCATGAGTACGCACTTGATGTGTTTTGGAGATAAAGAGTTAAGTAGAAAAGCAACAAGTGTTCAACGTATTGCTCTGAATGCTGTGTGGGGAATAGACGATGGGGTTGGGACAAAAGAGGAAGCCATTAGGAGCCAAATTAAATAACCCAAGAGAAAGATGATAGTGGCTTGCACTGGCATGGTGACTGTGGGAGTGTAAGAAGTGTCCACGTTAGCCACACGCGAATGTTTCTCTCCCTCTCTTTCTCCCTCCTTCCCCTTTCTATAAATAAATAAATAAATAAATAGAAGTGTCCACATTAGGACCTGGCTGGGCAGCTAGCTCAGTTGGTTAGAGCATCATCCTGTTTACCAAGGTTGCGGGTTTGATCTCTGGTCAGGGTCTCAAGAATTGATCAATAAATGCATAAATAAGTGGAGCAACACGTTGATGCTTCTCTTTCCTTCTCTCTCTCTCAAATCAATTTTTAAAAAAGGGTCCAAATTAGAGATATATTTTAAAGACAGCCGACAGCATTGCTGGGGGATTGGAGAGAAGAGACACAGAGAAGGAAAAGGACCGAGAAGGGTACAATATTTTTGTCCTGAACAACTGGATGAGTGGAGCTGTCACTGATGAGATGGGGAAGACTGGGAGAGGAGCAGGCTTTTGCAAGAAAATTCAAGATTCCATTTTGATTAGGTTAAGTTCAGGGTGCTTATTTGGACTGCCAAGTGGAAAAGTTCAGCCTGCAATGGAATTCCTTGTCTGGAGGGCAGGAGGGAGGTCAGAGCTGCAGTTGGCAGCATAGAAATGGAACTGAGACCCATGGAATTCAATGACGTCACCTAGGAAGGGAAGGTAGATAAGAAGGGGTCCAAGGACTGAGTCATGGGGAATTCCAACACTCAGAGGTTAGAAAAGAAGGGAGGGTTTGTCAAAGAATGCAGAGGAACAGAAGCCAGAGAGGCAGGAGAACCAAGAGTGTGATGCCCCAGAAGCTACATGAAGAGAGGTTTTCTGGGAGGAAGAAGTGGTCAGCTGGGCCAGATGCTGCTCACTGAGCAAGGAAAAGGGGCTGCGGTCTGACCATCGGATTTAGCAGTGTGAGGTCACCAGGGTCCTTGTTTCAGTAGAGGTGTGGGACCAAAGGCTTGACTGGCATAGATTTAAGAGATAATAGGAGGAGAGAAAGTGGAGACAATAAGATGAGAAAAATTATTTTGAGACATTTTGTTCTAAGGGGACCAGAGAAGTAGTGTGGAAGCTTCAAGGGATCTGGAAATAATAACTGTATCCTTTCTGCTGGGGGGAGGGGGTGTAAGGGGACTAAATGGTAGTGGAAAAAATATCATTAAAAAAATAAAATAAAATAATAAAAAAAGAAAAAATAATTTTATCCTTTCTTTTCTGATATTTATACTGATTATTTCACTTTATCACCTAATTGAATTGGATAAAACCTCTGAAAACAATGTTGAATAATAACATATAAGCATATCTCCATATCTTTTGCCAATTTTGATGGAAATGGTTTTAGGGATCAACCCTTTAGAATGGTGCTTGCTGTTGAATTTTGAAAAATAAGTCGTTGGGCTTTAAAAATAGTATTTAAATGGTTTTTATTTATTCATACTTAAAATGATGAGTGAGATACAACAGAGATAAAACGCAGTGCTCAAAACTTAAATGTAGCCCTGGCTGGTGTGGCTCAGTGGATTGAGTGCCAGTCTGAGAACCAGGGTTCGCTGGTTCCATTCCTGGTCAGGGCACATGCCTGGGTTGCAGGCCAGGTCACCAGTTGGGGGCATGTGAGAGGCCACGGATGGATGTTTCTCTTCCTCTCTTTCTCCCTCCCTTCCGCTCTCTCTAAAAATAAATAAATAAAAATATTTTTAAAATACATACGATTTTTATTTATTTATTTTTAGAGAGGAAGAGGGGAGGGAGAAAGAGAGGGAGAGAAACATCAATGTGTGGTTGCCTGATGTTTCCTCATGATTCGGTTCAGGCTGGGCATTTTTAGCAGGAATATCACAGAAGTGAGCTGCGTCCCCAGTGCTTGGTACCTTGACAAACTGTCTGCTCTCCCAATCACGGTGACTTTAACTTTGACCATTTGGTGAAGTTGGTGTCCTCCTAGATTCTTTACTGCAAAATTACCATTTTTCAATTTTGTAATTAATAAATATTTGTGGGACATTACTATGAGACCACTTAAACATCCTATTCCTCATTGAACATCTGGCCTCATACTTTTTGAAAAAATGATAGAGCTTAGCCCCAACCGATGTAGCTCAATGGGTTTGGTGTCATCCTACAGAGTGAAATGCTGCCTATTTGATTCCAGGAGGCCTGGGTTGTAAGTCGGGGACCCATGTGAAAGGTGACCAATTGATGTTCCTCTCTCACACTGATGTTTCTCTCCCTCTCTTTCTCCCTTCTTTCCTCTCTCTCTAAAAATAAATAATAAAATATTTTTAAAAATAATAGAACTTCGAGAACTTTCCAATCTCTTTTTGATGTTGGTGATTCAAGTTGTCTATTCTTGGGTCAGCTCTCAAATTTTCTGCCTGTCTTCTTAGTTCTCCATTCTGGGAAATTTTATCAATCCTCCAGCTGCATTTTTTTTTAAAAACTTAACCAGTATTAATGCCAATAAGTCTTTTCTTGTTCTCTTTTCATTAAAAGCATGCTATTGCTGTTCAATGGAGTACCATAACTTCAGATTTTTCTAAGATACTAACTGGGTCCCCTAAATTATGTCTTTGTTACCTTCAAAGTCTTTTTTTCCAACTTGTACATCTCGATCTTGCGCTCTTCCATGGCTGGCTTTCCTCAAAAGCCTGCCAAGCCTTGTCAGGTGTGTATTTCTAAGAAGGCGGCAACGTGAAGGCTCTCAGGGACTTGTGTGAACTTGCTGGAGGTCTTCTGACTGAAGGCTTCAGGTCTGGAGCAGTGGGAGGGCCATGATGGGTGGAAGAGCTCTAAAAGAGAGATTGTATGGGACAGCAGCTTCCAGTCTAGTTATCCTCATTGCTTTAGAGAAGAGCCCTCACCTGCCGCTCTGTCGTGGAAGGGCCTTAGCTGGGATGTTCAGTCAGAACCTACATTTCCAGCCCATTTCTCACTCCGGCCCTTTATCCCAGGTCTCCTTTCCCAGCCAGGAACCTCTCTAGAATTTGGTGAAAAAAATAGATTCTCTCTCTTCCTGCAGCCCCCTCCTCACAAATTCAAACAGGCTGTTTTCTCCAGTATATGTCATCAGTTAACTCTTTGCCATCGTTTTCCATCACCCCGAAATCTGTTGAAACCTCTAGATCACTGATAAGTTAATCCCCCCCTTTCCAAATGCAGACATGCAACTTTTCAATATTTGTAGTTGGTTCTCCAGACAGAACACAATGCTTGCGTCAGGTTGCCATCCTAAACCACAGCCTCTCCGGTTACTCCTTAATAAAATTCTCTTTACTGATTAAGCTAGGGGAAATTTGCATCTGTTACTTGTAACTAAAACACTTTTAAGATAGAAGGCCATGGTTGATATTTATCTCTTTACTCTAGGCTTAGGATCCCCACCCATCCCCCTCAGCCTTTCTGCACATTGACCATAATACAATTAACGCAGTTAAGGTACTCCCTGATTCTCAAATTCAAGTGCCTGGAGGAGTCGGGCTGATAGCATCAATGAATGAAGTGGGACACATGGGGACTGGGGCAAACGGAGAGGGACAGCGGTCACCAGACCACTCTTAGGGTCTCTGACGTGTGCTTATGTGACCAGAGTTGCCAGGTCTTCTGTTTTGTTTTGTTTTTTTTTCTTTTTTTGTTTTGTTTTATTTATTTGTTTTCAGGTCTTCTGATTTTTAGGAGAAGCTTAGAATCCAAAATTTATGAAAAAATTCCAGGTTTTTAAATGTTGGCAACTAATTTTAAAACATTTAAAGAACTATTCTGGCCAAAGAAAACATGCTTTAAGGTCACATTTGTTACTTCTGATTTACTTACTCCCTTAGGTGCCTAATCACATCTGATTTATGGGTCACTTTTACTACTTGTCCTGGTGACAATTTTACTGTGTATTTACTATGGTGCTAACTGGTGAGGAACATAACCGTCTTTCATCGCCACAGCAACACTGGGGGTAGGTATCACTTATCCGTTTTATAGGTGGGGCTGTCTATACAGCAAGGTTGATCCTGTTGGAACACAGCTCTGAAACCCTTAAATGTTTATATGGCTTCCTGTTATCCTCGGAATTAAAAATCAGACTTAAAATTTCTTAGCTGGACTTATGAGACATTTTAACACTCAGCTCCCTTCACCTCTCTTACCTTGCCTGACACACTCAGCTCCAGCAACACTGAAATTTTCTCAGTCCCTTCAAACACAGTAATTCTGTTCTTAATATTACATACAAATTTCTGGTTTTAAATGCAAATCTGAGAGCATTCATTTCTTGTGCAGAATCACCAAACCGCCACAATTTGTGTTTCATAGCTTGTACAAGCATACACATTTAACAAAACAACGGGAACACTGTACCAAACTCACTCAACTGCCTTTTTAGCTTTACTGTTATTTATTGACTTTAGAGAAAGGAAGGAAGGGAGAAAGAGAAACATCGATTTGTTGGTCCACTTACTTATGCATTCATTGATTGATTCTCACATGTGCCCTGACCAGGGTTCAAACCGGGAACTTTGGCAGAGTGGGCTGATGCTCTAACCAATGAGCTACAGGGCCTCATCGGCTGCTTTTATTTCACTTCTTGATATGCACACATTCTATCAACATGGCTTACTGATGAATAAGAAAGGAAATGAAACAATAATTGCTACTACAAATAATGTTAATCTTAATAATCACCACTGTTAATAATTAATCATGTGAAATAACTGATGAATACAAAATAAAATGAACTATGGGTTCCCCTCTCTCAGAATAAGTGGCTGGATAATACAGAAAAGTAACATGAATAAGAAAGGATATGATAGGGTCCCCTGGCCATTTGTGTTTCTTAGAATGCCACTGTCTTCTTTCTGCATTTGAAGAAAGTTCTGGTTTGAACAGGAACCAGGACCCCTTGGGATTATCAGAGCTCCCACTCACTCAGGCAGAAATGTCAACCTGCTTTCTTTGCTCTTGCTTTGAGTCTCACTGAACTCCTGACATCCGGGGTCCACTAGCCTTCTGTGCTCACAGCCTCCTGAACACTAAATGCAAACAGGGGCCGCAAGGAATGGCAGTCACGGCATGCTCATCTGCCCTGCCCTGGTGCAGGCTCCATCATCCTCTTACATTTCTTATCCAGCACAAGTTCAAAGATGAAATTATCAAGAATTTCAAGCCCTGGCTGGGTAGCTCAGTTGGTTGGAGCAACATCTCAATGCACCAAGGTTGCAGGTTCTGTGCCCAAGTCAGGGCACGTACAAGAATCAACCAATGAATGCATCAATACATGGAACAATGATTCAGTGTCTGTCTGTCTGTCTGTCTGTCTCTCCCTCCTTCCCTCCCTTCTTCTCAATCTCTCCTTTCCTCTCATAAATAAATAAATAAATAAATAAATAAAATTATAAAGAATTTCAAGGCAGTGACAACAGAGCATTAATCCAAGCCTGGGGCGCTTCTGAGGGTGCGGTCTTGTGAAACTACAGTGTCCGTACACCTGAAGTTGCCCTTACCTGGAGTTTCCCCGATTATTATGGTTCTTTTAAGAATTTGAGGCACTTAGCACCTTTGTCCCACTTTGGAGTCAAATCCCAACTCTGGTACACCAGAAAAATTTCCATGCAGTTCCTGCTGTACCTACTTGGCAGAGTCTGCTGGTTGTCCTCTATTCTCTGATAATAAAAAAAGGGAAAAATGAGGTGAGGAAATTGAGGGCCAGAGCAGTTGATTAACTGGCCCAAGATCACACTGGATACCTGGTAGGAGGCCATTTGATTCCAGGTCTACCTGCCCTCCAGAGTCCATGCCCCTAACACTCTAGCCCGTCGACCAGGCTAACTCTCAGGGCAGCCCTCTTGGGGACTGATACTATCAAATGATTTGCAGTTCACCCCAAACACTTATTGCTGTTTCATTTCTTTGTTGTTTTTTTGCCACCCTGGCTGGTGGGGCTCTTGCCAAGCTATTCCTTCTGCTCAGAATACCTCACCCCAACTCCTTACCTGGCCTTCTCAGCCTGGTGAACACCAACCGATCTTTCAAAACAGCACATGCCCTGGCTGGTTCCACTCAGTGGATTGAGCGTGGGCTTCGAAGCAAAAGGTCACCGGTTCGATTCCCAGTCAGGGTACATGCCTGAGTTGCGGGCCAGGTCCCAGTGAGGCTGTGTGAGAGGTAACCACACATTGATATTTCTCTCCCTCTCTTTCTCCTTCCCTTCCCCTCTCTCTAAAATTAAATTAAATTAAATTAAAAAAAAAAAGACAACTCAGCGCATATGTCACCTGTACCTTCCAGGAAGAACTGACCTTTTTTCTTCTTCTTCTTTTTTTAAAAAATATTTTATTTACTTATTTCTAGAGAGAGGGGAAGGGAGGGAGAAGGAGAGGGAGAGAGACATCAATGTGTTGTTGCCTTTCCCGCGCCCCTAACTGGGGACCTGGCCCACGACCCAGGCATATGCCCTGACTGGGAATCGAACCAGGGACCCTTTGGTTCTCAGACTGTCACTCAGTCCACTGAGCCATGCCAACCAGGGCCTTCCTTTCTTCTTTGCTCCTACTATACTCCATACAGATTTCAATCAACTTACAGATAATCTTTTACTGTACTGTGAATTACAGCAGATTCAGTTGTGCCCCCATTGTGATCTCTCCATGGGCTAGAACTGGGTTTTATTTATCTCTGAACTCCCAGGACCGGGAACATAATAAGTGACTGAAATATCTGTTGAATTGGTAGGATCCTGACTGCAATTTGTAGATGAGGAAACTGATCTTAAGACAGGGTTAACTGTTGTTACACAACTAAATCTAGTTGGGGCTAGAATACAGGTCTCCTGGCCTCAACTTCTGGATCAGTTTGCTGGGGCTGCCGTAACAAAGCACCGCAAAGTAGCTGGTTTAAGCAACAGAAATGTATTTTCTGACAGTTTCGGAGACCAGAAGTCTGCGATCCAGGTGTCAACAGGGTTGGCTCCATTGTAAGGCTGGGAGGAATTTGTTCGTGCCTCTTTCCCAGCTTCTGGTGGTTTGCAGGCCGTCTTTAGTGATACTGGCTTATGGAACCATCACCCCAGTCTCCTCCTCCATCTTCATAGGGCACTCTCCCTGTGGGCACATCTGTCTCCAAATTTCTCATTTTAACTTGATTCCCTCTGTGACAAGAGCCCATGTCCAAAGAAGGTCACATTTTGAGGTACTGGGCGTTGGGCCTTCAACATACAAATCTTAGGAGGACACAATTTAACTCACGACAGTTTCTCAGCTGCAAAATGAAGGCCTCTGCCTGGATGGTTGTCAAGGTCACTTCTGCCTCCATACCCGGGAAGAGGAAGTGGCTGGCCCGAGGCCACATAAACAGTGACTGGAGCTGGGATTCCAAACCAGGTCGGCCTGACTCCAAACCCTGAGCTTTTAATCCAGGACAGATTTACCATGCCCAGTTCACAGCGAGGGAGCCTTCCTTCACGGGCACACGTACCTCTGTTCCCAGGTCGGCACACGGCCCTGTCTCTTGCTTCTGCAGCTGTTCTGGCCTCGTCCCTCAGTCATTCCTCCAGTGGAGCTTTCTGTCCCACTCTGAGCTGCAGCAGTGAGGCCCTGGGCAGGAGCCCACCAGCTGTCTGTCTGTCCCACTCTCAGACCCAGCAGGGAAACAGGGAAGCCCAGAGCATCTCCATAAATATTTGTTTTATGAATGTGCCCTGGGTGCATGAGGCTGGGGTGCTGAAATCCTCAGACTGGCTGCGGGGAAATCCACCTAGAGAAGGGAACCTGTGCTTCACCTCCTGTGCTGAGGCCAGGGACCCTCTCAGCTTCTTCCAACGTGGAGCCTGAGGAGTGGACGTGATGACTGAGGAGCCATCTGTATAGGTGGGCCCCCAGCCACCCTCAGAGACTCCCAAACATCCCGGAGTGATGCTGCCAGAATCATAGGTGTGACCAGGGTCACTAACCATCTCTAAACGTGGATTTTACCATCTGCAACAGTAGAAATAAAAATAATTCTCTTATTGCTGTCATAAATAGCTAACAGTCACTGGGCTCTTCCCAGGGGCCAGGAATGATATACTAAACCTGGGGTTGGCAAACTTTTTCTGTGAAGGGCCAGCTAGTAAATACTTTAAGATATGCAGGCAAAGAGCCAAAATGGAAGCTATCATATAGGTACTTATATAAGAGAAATCAAATTTCCACTGAATTTTTGATGGAATTAAAATGTAAAAACCACTTTCAGCTCATGAGCTGCATAAAAATCCACAGCGGACCAGATCTGGCCTGTGGGCTATAATTGGCTGATCTCTCTTCTAAACACATTAAATGTAACGAGTGGCTCAATTAGTCTTCACGTGAATAGGATGAGGTACATGCTGTCCTTATCCTGGTTTTAGATGAGGAAACTAAGTCCTGGAAAGGCTAAGAAACTGGCCCAAATTCACACAATTATGAATTGGTGGAGCTGGAATTTGAACCCAGGCAACTGATTCTGGAGTTTGCAAGCTTAACTCCTTGTTGTCCAAAACCTGATGCACGTGCAGGACTTGGCACGTGTATATATGATTGCTTCCCTTTCTCCTCCCAGCAGTGCCAGACCAGTAAAAGGATATTTCCAATACAAGATAATTAAGTACAGAGAGAGAGAAAAGCACAAGGGACTTAGGGAGCAGGAGGTCCCCCAACACTTCCAGTTTATGCTCATTGCCTCCCCATAACCCTGTGACTCAGTGAAGGCAGATTTTACCCTCTGTATTTTACAAAAGCAAAGTGGAAACTCAGAGAGGTGAAGGGTCTTGCCCAAGGTCACACGGCAAGTGTGTGGCACAGATAGGATTAGGGCTCTGTCTCCTGAACTTTGTCTAGGCTGCATCTCCCCATCACAGTGCCTTTCAGGCTCAGTCCAGGTCTGCTACCTCCTCTGCTGGTGACCACATCACCCAGGACCTGGGCCTTCGGAGAATACCACGTGGAATCCTGGCTTATGCACCAAATCCCAGGACAGAATGTCAGAATCCCTGGAGGATCCAAAGTGGCAAGTCCAGGGGAAACCATCAGGGGGCTCTCCTACTTCTAGGGGTCCTCTGAGGGTCTGCCATTGCTGGCTGCTTGGCACTCAGTATTCCATTTAACTCCACAAAAGACGTCAGGACCCTCATTTGCTGATCTGTGGGCATGACAGTGGGTCTCAGTGAAAGGAGTTGAGGCTCTGGGGCTGGACAGCTGCTCCTGCCAATCCTGGCGCAACCACTCACCAGCCGTGACCTTGATGGAGTTGCTGCGCTTCCCTGGGCCTCAGTTTCCTTACCTGGAAGATGGGATAATAAAGCCTATCTTCGACAGCTGGGTGGAAGAATCCAAAATATTTGTATGTCAAATTGCTCTCAGTGGTTATCACTAAGAAGCAGGGTTATAGGAGATAGGAATGTTTCCTAGACTCCAATAATTGTAAATATTTTATAATAGTCATATATTACCTCATAAGTAGGAAAGTATGCATAGATGGCTGTCCTATGTATACCTATACAGGCTAGGT
The DNA here is from genome assembly GCA_007922815.1 of Macrotus californicus. Taxonomy (NCBI): domain Eukaryota; kingdom Metazoa; phylum Chordata; class Mammalia; order Chiroptera; family Phyllostomidae; genus Macrotus; species Macrotus californicus. Next base: position 104,652 of record VMDR010001732.1, read on the forward strand.
GCAGATAACAAGCACTCAATTTACTTGTTTGTGTATTTATTCAACAAACATGTAGGGGGCACCTACTGTTTACCTGATTGCAAGAACTCGTGCCTGGGATCTGAGCCCTGCAGAAGTTCCCAGTGTGATTCACTGGGCGAGGGCGGGAGTGAAACGCTGTGTGCAGGTGACAGGGCCAGCTGGGGAGTGTTAGCCTCTAACTGTCAGTAAGGGTGATGGAGACACTGGGAGTAACAGGCACCCAGAACAAAGGGCAGGCTTTACGGATTAGGAGAGCTTGCTGGAGGGCAGGCAGCTGGGAAGGTAGTTTCCCACAGCTAGCAGAGGTGTGTGTGTTTGTCCCCCGGCCGGCCCCCCTCTCCACCTCCCCCCGCCCCGCCTCCCCGCCCCACCCCGCAGGATTATAAGGAAAAGAGTTCTTTGTTTGAGGGTGGCTCACCTAGTGTCAACCTCTGTAGCAGGGAAGTCGGGGCCCTCCTGTGTAAGTCCCAGCGGGTCCCTCACGGTTGGGAGGGACCGCTCTGAGAGAGAGGCTGGAGGGTGGCCCGGATGGAATCCAGCTTCCTACAGATTTAAATGTTACACCTAAAACCATCAAAGTTCAGGAAGAAAATATGTGAATAATTTTAATAATGTGGGGTTGAGGAAGGTGTTCCCAACAACAAACACAAAAACCGAAGCCATGGCGTAAAAGATTAATTTAATGAGGAAAAAAAAATTGTAAACTTATGTATTACAAAAGAGTCCAAAACTAAGTTAAAAAACATGACAGATTGGGAGTAAATATGTATAAAATCTATGTGATATACATTTAAGCCCAGCTCATCTAAGAACAAATGACTTAATAAAAAATAAAGGCTACATATAGGTAAATCACAAAAGAAATGGCTGAGGAACATAAAAAGATGTTTGAAACCCCTGCTATGAAAAATGATGGAAAAAATCCAACAGAAGAGTATAATTTTTTTTCATCTGTCAGACTGACAAATTAAAAAAGGCTGATAGTCTGGGTGACAGTGGAGTGTTTGTGTTTGTGCACCCTTTTATTTCACAAATGGACTTGAAATTGGGCAACTACTCTGGAGGGGAACTTCACTGTATGTATTAACACTTGAGTTATTTGCTTTCCTCCCCCAAAATGTAAGATCCATGAAGGTAGCAGGGAACTTGTCTGTCCTAATCACTGTTACGTTGCCAGCACCTGCAAGAATTCATGGCATAATGCACCTTTGATAAATATTTAACTCAGTCAATGAAAGGTCACGTTGCATTAGGCACAGAAATTCTGTTCTGGGGAAATCTATCATTAAAAAATACTTTTGGCCCTAGTCGGGTAGTTCAGTTGGTTAGAGCGTTGTTGTCCCAGTACACCAAGGTTGTGGGTTCAGTCCCTATTCAGGGCACATACAAGAATCAAGCAATGAGCCCTGGCTGGTGTGGCTCAGTGGACTGAGTGCCAACCTACAAACCAAAGGGTCACTGGTTCAATTCCCAGTCGGGGCACAAGCCTGGGTTGCGGATTAGATCCCTGATAGGGAGTGCATGAAAAGCAACCTCACACTGATGTTTCTCTCCTTCTCTTTCTTCTTCCCTTCCCCTCTTTCTAAAAATGAATAAATAAAATCTTTAAAAAAAGAATCAAGCAATGAATACATAAGTGGAGCAAGTCAATGTCTCTCTGTCTCTCTCTAAAAATCAATCAATAAAAATTATTTTTAAATGTGCTTAAAATGGATGTTTCTCTCCCTCTCTTCTTCCCTTCTCTCTTTAAAAATAAATAAATTAAACCTTTTACATAAATTTTTAAAAATAAATTTTAAAAAATGAAAATGAACGCACTAAAGAGAAGTTTTTAGCAGCTGCCTACAGCACCAGCGTCTGTTTTTTGGGCTTTTTTCCCTTCTCCCTTCTCTTCTTTATTAGTTTTCCCTATTCTTCTTCATCTTCCTTTTAAATCCACAATGATTAATTTTTTTAAGCACATAAGGAATTTATCTTTGTGCAGCCAGGGTCAAGGTTGTGGTTACTTCAGAATGCCAACTGGATCAGACAATTAATTATGATACTGATGATGGACCGTGTGTGCCAGGCTCTGAGCAAAGCACTTTGCCTACCCTACCCCTTCAACTCTCCCAGAGGTTCCCTGAGGCAAGTACAGGCAATGTGCCTTCCTCCTAGGCACCCTGCTTAGGTTCAAACCCCAACTCCGCTATCCACTAGTTGTGTGACTTTAGTAACTTTCTTAACTTTACTTTTCTCTGTAACATGATAATAATAGCAACTCCCTCCTAGGGTTGTGGTCAGGACGGAATGAATTACTACGTATCAGGCCTGTAAGGCAGTGCTTGGCACAAATTTATAAATGAGGAAATCGGGGTAAGCCACCAGGGATCCAAGCCCATACCCGTTGGCTTGGCTCCAGAGCCTCGGCGCTCCAAGCCTGCGGGCCCCCTCAGTCGGCCCTGCCTGGGGAGTCAGCCTTTCACTTGGACTCTGGGGCAGCGTGGGGCTGTGGAGCTTCGAGACGTTCCCTTCTTGCTCCTTCCTGTGTTTCTTCAGCTGCTGAGCACGCCAGCGGTTTCCTTAGTTCAGCCGGAGACCGCCTTAGGAAACTAGAAGCCAGTCCTCCGCACTCCAAAATCCTCAGAATTTTTATGCTGGTTGTAAAATGAATTTGTGCAGGACCCTGCGCGGGTCTCGGGGTCATGCGCTTCGTGGTGGTGGTTGGGGGAGGGGGCGCTCATTTCCTTCTTGGCCTAAGGCGACTGCGGCTCCCTCCTCTAAGCTTCCAGCCCGGGGAAGCAGGCCCGGCCCTGACCCGCCCGTTCCCACTCCCAGTACCCGATGCTGCAGTGATGGCCTGGCGGGGAAAGAAGTGAGAGAGAGCTAGCTCCATTCGCTAAGTTGCTTTGAAAATCATATTTTTAAAATATTTTAACTGTTTTGCTTAAAAAAAAAATTATTAGTGCTTATAGAATAAGAGCAGATGGAGAATCTTTTGTTTTAAGTGAGGTCACGGAGGGAATGTGGTAAAGTCCAAGACTTCCTGTGAGCTGCCCTGACGCGTACTGCCCCACCCCCACCCCTAACACCTCTCCTGTCCCCTCCCCTCCCCTCCCTTCACCGGGTGTGGCCAAGCTCCGGGACCTGGTGGTAAATCCTACAGTGAGGTAATAGTCACAACGGTCCAGAGGCCACCGGTTGAACTGGATCTGTGCCTATTCTTACCCGAAGGCCTTTTCACACCCAGACCATTCTAGGGCCGGGGCTCCTCCCCCATCCTCTTCTTTCTCCTTATAATTTTGAGTAATGCTTTAATTCCTGGGGTGTGTGTGTCTGCAGACTCTGTGTGTGCATTGGGGAAAGGAGCCTTACTTCTACTCATCTGAAAATAAAGAATAAGAAGCTACAAAATCAAAACACATGCACAAAAAGACAACTTTGAAAGCAATATTTATTCTGGTTTTTCTTTTGCTTTGAAAGGTAACACAGGTTCTAGACAGCACGAAATGGAAAACACAAAATGGAAAGGAAGCTACCCACCACGCCAGCGGCCAGCCAACCTTTCTGGGAACAGTTTGCTTCTTCTTTCGGGTTACAGGACACCTGTGCTGTTTATGTGCTCCTCGGGCTGGGTAGACAGCCCACCTGTCACTTCACACCTGTGTGATGAGGTGCCCCTCTCAATCCCTGACCCCCTCCAGGGTGGCTAGGGCGGTGGACTTCATGTCACATCTCTGGGAGAGTTCACCCAGGGCCGAAGGCGCTAAGAGGTGAGCCAGGCCCAGAGCCACACCAGTGTCAGCTGTGACTCTGCCGCTGTGAGCAGTAAACTCAGCAGGTTCTTTCTGGGCTCCCTGACTCGGGAAAGGCTCTCGGAGAGCAGAGCGTAGGCCCTGTTTTTCTTCAGCTCCCTTTAAAATGTGCTTATTCACTCACTTGTTAAACATTAATCGACCCCACCCTGCCAGGCCCTGGGGCTTCTGAGGTGGAAACTGCAGTCTGGGGACTCCCTGCCACTCTCAGCCTGCTGCGGATAAGGGGAAGTCAGAGACAATGCGTGTGACCAAGGGGCGCGCCAGGAATGTAAGGACAGGGAGGTGAGAAAGGAGGGCATGTGGCAGAACCCCAGGATATGTGTGAACCATTTGAAAACACTATGACATATTATAATAGCATTTTCATTTGGAAAATCCAAAACAACAACTTTTTTTAAAAAATGCAAACTATGGAAAGTAAAATGGTCAAGAAATCTGGACTTGAGATTATCACAAGTCTCTTCTTATCAGTGATCCCAAACCTGGTGGGGGTGGAAGGGAACAAGGCCTTGGCCCTTTTCAGAGGCCAATCAGGAAAAAGTGGTGTGACTTGTTTTTATTTACCCGAATGGAGAAGAGTTAAAAGTTTAACACCTGAAGGACGGGGGAGGACCTTCCTGATTAGGAAACAGAGCATCTGGGCCCTGAGGGTCAAAGGGAGAGTTTAGCAAACACGTGGCCATACCAGGAGCTGGAGCAGGTAGGTATTGAGAGGGGCAGTGACAAGAGACGAGACTGGGAGATTGGCTGGGCTGACATCTAGGACCCTGAGCCCTTTCCGACCTGTGTCCCCAGGACAATAGGAAGCTACTGAGGATATTGGCTAGAGTTCTTTGGTTAAAGGTCACAGAATTCCACTCCAACTATTTTAAGAAAGACCAGGGGCTCTCTTGAAAAGAGCTGAAGGACAGACAACCAGGCCCAGGGAAGAGGAAGAGAGGGTCATAGCTATAGACATTAGTGTGCTAGCTCTAGGGACTAAGGACAACTTCCTTTCCAAGGCTCCCACTGAGTACCAAGCACTGCTCTCAGCCCTTCACATGTGTAAGCCTACTTAATCCTCAAGTGGTGAAGTCTCAGTAAGTGCCACCTGTTGTCCTGATCCCCATTGAACGAGTGAGGACACTGAGACCCAGTTATGTGACTTGTCCAAAGTCACACAGTTTAGTGAGTGGTGGAGCTGAAATTCAAGTCTAAGCAGTACGGCTCCTGAAACTCTACCCTATAAAGCTGACTCCCACATAAATTGATTCAGCATTTCTATGCACCTTCGCTCAAGATTAAAATTCCCAGAAGAGAGAACATGACAGGCCCAGTGTGGGACTCATGCTCACCCAGGGGTGGTCCATAGGGCCAGACACTGGGATTGTCAATTCTGTCATACCCACATGATGGAGGCCAGATGGGAAGGTGATGCCATGACTGGAAGAGATCATGGTGGACAAATACTCTATTCCTCTGCCAGGGAGGGAATTTAGGGAGAGAAATGATAAATAAGGTCAGATTTGTATTCTAGGAAGATCACTGGCAACCTGGTAGAGATTGTGCTAGAGGGTCTAAGAGTGGGGACCAGGATCCTCAAAGGGGACCTTGGTGCAGTCACCCTGCAGGGCACGCTGATGTGTGTGAGGAAAGGAATGATTCGGAGGATACAAGGGAAATGATGAACGGAACAGAGAAGTTCAAGTGGAAAGGATTCAAGAGTAACTCTGAAGTTCTGGTTGGAGTGCATGGGGTGCTGGGGGTGCCAGAAGGAGCATGCATGGTAGGAAGGTATGGACCATGCTGAATTCAATATACCTGTGGACCATCAAGGTAAGATGCTCAGGTGGCAGCTGGGTGTTGGGGAGAACCAGAGAATTCAATTCTCTCCAGGGCTGCCCCACACTCACAGGGTGGCTTTTAGAGCAGAGGTTGACAAAGATTTCCGTTAAAGGGCCAGATAATACCGATCTTAGGCTTTGTAGGTCACGTGGTCTTTGTTGAAACTACTTAACTCTGTTACTGGGGCATAGAAGCAGCCACAGTCAATACTCAAACAAATGTGCATGACTATGTCCCAACAAAACTTTATTGATAGACACTGGAACTTGAATTTTAAATCATTTCTATGTGTCATGAAATAGTATTCTTGTTTAGGTTTCCCCTCCAACCTTTTAAAAATGTTAAAAGCCAGCCCTGGCCAGGTAGCTCAGTTGATTAGAGTGTTGCCCCGATACACCAAGGTTATAGGTTCTATCCCCACTCAGGGCACATACAAGAAGCAACCAATGAATGTGTAAGTAAGTGGAACAACAAATTGATGTTTCTCTCTCTCTGGCTAGAATCAATCAATAAATACAAATTTTAAATAAAAATGTTAAAACCATTCTTAGCTTGCAGGGATCACATCAAAACAGGAAGCAGGTCAAGAATTTGACCTGCAGGCTATTCTTTGCTGATCCCTGTTTTGAAGAATTAGAAAAAGTTGCTCCATTCTCCAGAAAGACATTTTGTAAGTAAGATAATTATTTCTCAATAATAACAATTATGACAGATGTTAAGTCATCCTGTATAAATTACACAAATTAGAAATATTGAAAGTAAAATAATAGAAAATTATCGCTGTTTGCAAATACAGGGAGGGGAAAAAGTAGGTTTACCATAGTAAGTACATGAAACAGAGTTTATTCTTCTATTATTATTGATTAATTACTGTATTGTTTTCCATACGAACAACCATAAACCTGCTTTTTCCCCAACCTGTGTATTGCAACTTTTCAATGCTAATCATATTTGCTTTTAGAAAATAAGATTATGTTTGCAGTTGATTTCATTTATAAATTTCTATAGAGTTGTAGTATGCCGTATTTTTTATAATTCTTCAAGTTAGACTTATTGTCTGGATTAGAACCCTTCAGAAAGGCCATGACATTCCTTCAGTGTCATGAGTCTTTCATTTAAGGTATTATTAGTGAGCCCAGTGTAGCAAACGGAAATAAAATAATTTTGAAATTTAGTTTCGGATCTTAGAAATCACAATGAAATGAGTGTTCCTCCTTTTTCTTTGCATCTTCTACGTGAGTAGTGGCATCAGTGTTGAAATTCTGTCATTTGGTATCAATAACCTATTTTTCATAAATCTTGCTTCCTTTTTAAAACAAAGAACCCCTTAAGTTTTTCAGTGTTTTTAAGGGCATTATGTTTATTAAAATTTTCATTCTTTATGATTTATATATAATATTTTAAATAAATACCATTTCATATTAGCCCTGAGCAAATACATTTAAAAGCTGAAGTTGGCCCTGGCTGGTATGGCTCAGTGGATTGAATGCTGGCCTGCGAACCAAGGGGTCACTGGTTGGATTCCCAGTCTAGGGCACGTGCATGAGTTGAGGGCTGGTCCCTGGTGGGGGGTGTGTGAGAGGCAACCACACATTGATGTTTCTCTCCCTCTCTTTCTCCCTTCCTTCCCCTCTGTCTAAAAATACATAAAATCTAAAGAAAACAAAAATGTATATGTTCCAAACACTTCAACATTTCATCAAAACTGAAATTTTGCTGGATAGTTCCTGGACAATATTTTTGTTTGTTTCTGGACATTATTTTAAAATTCAGTGCTGTCAAAAAAACTTTTTACCACATCATTTACTATCAAGTTTAAAGAATAAACAAAACTGAGAAGAAAGATTTCCCTAGAATTATTTTTTGTGGATCTTTTGTTATAATCCATTATAGTTTTCCATGTATCTTTGTTGCATTGCCATATTTCTGGCTTGTTGGGTTATTTTTGTCTAGATTCAGTTTTTGTACATAATCTACTGAGAAGATAAAATCCTTTCATAGTCGGATCATCTGCTAAACAAAATGCCCTAAGATGTTCACATATAGATACATTTGCATTTTGGAAATCAACAAATCTAAAAGAATTGTCACATATTCAACAGAGCTTGCTCCTGGAGTTGTATTGAAAATAAAGGAGTGACATCTAACATTTCTTATTTTATTTAACATCATCTTATTCATTGCATCTATAATTCTAATTATTTAGTTTTGTCTTTTATTCTTTATATGATGTGTAATATTATTTTGTGTCAATGTTTATATTCTGCATACCTGTTCTGACACAATGGTATCAAATTTTGCTATGATCCCTGCCAATAAAGACCATTTGCCCCTGGCTGGTGTAGCTCAGTGGATTGAGCGCAGGTTTACGAAGCAAAGGGTCACTGGCTCGATTCCCACTCAGGGCTCATGCCTGGGTTGCTGCCGGCCAGGTCCTCGGTAGGGGGTGTATAAGAGGCAACCACACATTGATGTTTCTCATTCTCTCTTTCTCCTTCCCTTCCTCTCTCTCTAAAAATAAAATAAATAAAATCTTAAAAAAAAAAAAGACCATTTCCCATTGTCACCCTCATCGACATTCCTGGATGAGCTTAGCCAGTCCCTCAGCAAAAAGTGAATCATAAGTATCAAATGTTCAAAAACAGCACCCAGTATTTTTTCTCATTTTCACATGGACATAATATATTTTTGGAATCAGAATTTAGTTTGGTTGGTGTGCATTGCACTTTTTTTCACGTTTGTTAGGAATATTCAGTAAACGCTGCCAATCTTTGCTCTCATTCTTCTTCTGGTGTTGATTTGGTTTTTCCTATCCCCGAAGACTTTACCGCGTAGGCAAAAATGTAGACAAAATATCCTTTGAGGTGGGATAAACTAGCCAGGGTTTACTGATTATTTCTTTTCTCAAAATATGAGTATTAAGTTTGAAAAACTTTCCATTTGTTTTCTTATCTGGAAAGTTAACATCTCTTTTTTCAAATTTTATTTATATGTATTTTCTCCTTCTCCTTCTTCCTTCTCCTCTCTCTCTCTCTCTGGTTATTGTGCCTTGGAAACTTACTATTTCTTACCTGAGATAGACCATTTCAACCTGAGTCTCCTGTTTAATATGGCAGGTTACATGGTCAGGTTCCTGATAGG